>JACXGM010004302.1:23236-38591 GCA_016801145.1 Umbra pygmaea | reverse complement strand
ATGTTTCCAATATTCTCCATCTTAACTTTCCATGGAAAGTTTCTGGCAATTTACCCGATAATTTCTACCCCTTTGAAACCCTAGGCAAGAATATGAAAAACAAATGAACTACTTTATATAATTTTATAAAATAAGTGAAGCCATTCTGATTGGCTGGCCCAGTAGTAACTCACACGGTTCATCCAACCCCATGTAGCCGAGCCGGCCGATTCTTTTCGCACTGCTTATCCAACACGGAAGCATTCAGTCAGAGCAATGTTCGGGATGATTACGCTCACAAACTATACTTCTGTGATTAAATTTACAATGGCTGATCAGCATAAAAACGTCACTGGAAAGTGACATGGCAAGGTTTGACTTATCCAAATCCCGGGCAGCGTTATGCCAATTTGTGCTGCCTTGTACTGGAGGTCCGTGGGAAAGTCGGAGAACCCATAGTCATTATAATAATAGTAACTCTGGGTGGACGAAACGCTAACTGGCCCTGCTGTAGCTTCACCACATGGTGACGAGGCCTCATTTGCTCATTGACTAATTTCAGTGATAACCATTAAAATGCTCTTAGTTGGAACACAACTCCAACATCAATTTCATGCACCACCAATGGAGGACTAGAAAGCATGTTGGCAAACAAGGATGAAAATGTAGCAATTATATCAATTAATGCTGTTCCTCAGTCATCAGCTATGTGGCCCTATAAACTCTCCAGGTTTGTCGCAAAGGACTCCGAATTATTTAACCTACCCTGCAAAATACTGTCATCATGGACAGGAACACCATCATCCCTAAACTCTGCCACTGTGTGGGAAGGTGGCAATCACGATTGGCCTAAAAAAAGCAGGTCGGTGCATCTCTACATGAAACCTTCAGATTTATTTGTTTATCACTTTTTTGGTTACATTATGTTATTATAGGTGAAAATATATAGGCATTGGTCTGTCTTGATTTTAGTCTTTAGAAAATCTGTATTTTCAACAAGTGTGTGTGTGGACTGTATTAATCATAGTATAAAAATGATTCTTGATCTATATATCATCTACCAGGAGCAGTTGGTGTAGTGGCGATGGTGGTTCAAGCCTCGTTTCAGCCACTGTCTGTGCCCTTCCTCTCTATCTCCCCCTACCTGTCTTTCTGGCTTCTGCTTCCTCCTGTCCTGTCAATGATAACAAATACAATGTAATTTTAATGGCAGTTAGTCATGTTTACAGAAGATATCTCCCATGCCCATTTTATTTGATAGATCTATGAATCTGTAATCAAATAAACTGCACTCATTCTGGAAATGCCGATTCATCGCACTGCTCATTCAACACTAAAGACTAAAATATGCCAATTTGCATGGGCTCAGACCACTGACCATGGTGACTTAGTTTGTCCTGCAAGGCAGCCACTTCACTCACTACAACCATCCCAACTTTAACCAATCAGGTCACTAACAGTTGTTTTTAAAATGGATTTTCATGTACTTTTCATACTCGTCATCACCTAAAACAAAACCATTGTTCATGAAATTGTAGTCTTTTGGACCACAAATAGGCACCCCATCCCAAAATAAAAGCCTATTGAGTACTGACAGCATCATCCTGTTTTCGGCGGTATTGTGAAGCTAGATGGTGAATATTGTGAAAACAAGCAACTCTGTAGCCTGCCTTAAAAACTGAAGCAGTTTGCTTTGGTAGACTATTTTTTAATCTAGTCCTGTGGTAGATTCTTCTACGCTGCTTGTAGGATTTGCCATAACTCTTCATTTGACTGCTAATTGTTATTTTCCCTGTCCAACTGATCTCAAACATACTTTTAATTCAATAAACCTCTGGACACAAGCTACTTTTTACAGTATTCATATTTCTTTGTATTTGGTCTTATTTTATGTATTTATTTTCAATAAGAAATGTAACACTTACTGCCAAGATAAAAAAATGTCCATAGCTGACGTAAGACTTTTGAATAATACTATCATATTATTACTCCTGTTATTATTTTTATTATTATTCATATCAATACCGCAAAAAAGATTGTATTGACATTGTGACAGGGATAAATTATTACAGCATAACATATTATTATTGCAAAAACAGTTACTTTCCAATCATTGTCAAATATTTAATGATACAATTCTGGAAATTATGGTTTTGATATGCTTTTTAAAGACAAATTTTAGTATTCAAAATATATGCATAATTTCACTGTTTGCTTTTAATACAGTGTTTGGCATGGCTATATGATAATGCCCTGATTACAGACCCATGCAAATATTTATGTAATTAAATATTATCATAAAGCTTTTAACAAAGTGGGACGATTGTTCCATGCTTACTGAAAACGTTGCACTTAGCAACGCTGGAAACAATAAAGGACACCAGACATTTGGCTTGAGACTCCTTTCAAGTAAGCTTTAATATTGTGCACCAGTGAGAATGAATCTAGATGACTCAAGCTTCCTCACTTGTATTTTGGGGTGGGAGGGGTTAATGTAGATGAAAGGGGTGGAGCATTATTGTTTAACACATTCCTTTCCACTACAATTGGTCTGCTAAGGCAACATAATAGACATAGTTTCTGGAAGTTGTACCGTTAAAAATGAGGAATTAGAGTAGATCCACGTGCTGTAACCTAATCTGCACAATCCCACTCTGACCCAGACTAAGACATAATGTTTTGACATAAAGTTCTCAGTTTCTAGAAAAGCTTCAAGAGAACTTCACAGCTTTTAAACCTTGTTTTCATTTTTTTTATCAGACCAACTTTGCTCTTTTCCTTTCTCTTTTGTATCTTTTTAATTTATGAAATAAAAATATCTGCATTGTGATTCCCCTTCCTGGTGCATTAAAGGGTGTGGTCTATGACCATCTCTCATCTTTACAGTAATACAACATGAAATACCATTGCACATTTGACCCTCATTACTTGCCGTACATAATAAAGAGTAGAAACGTACCAGCACTAGTGGTTCTTTAACAAAATATCATTGCAATCACTAAGAAATGGGGCGAAAAACACTATTTTTCTCAAAATATTGAATGCCTCAGAAATACCATGTAGCACATTTGAAAGGCATGTGGTGGAAAAAACGTTTTGCAGAAAAATAAACAAAGCACAAAACAACCTGAAAATTGGCATGCTACAGTAACTATGAATTTACTGCAGTTTAAAAGGGAAAGACTAAACCAGAGGGAGAGTCTATTGAGGTCAAACAGCTTGAGCATCACTTTCAATTCTCAAACTTTGGGGCAGTCATTAGCAGAATAGGATATCTTAAAAGTTATAAGAACTGAGAAGTCACTTCTTGACCTATTATAGCATCCGGGTACATTTATGCTACTAAAACCGCTTGAATAGTTTTGTGAATAGATTACACAATTTCTTACGAACATTGTTAAATCCATGGTCCTGCCAGTTGATCCTGTACATTTAGTTCTCAAAGTAAAAAAAATGGTTCAATTAACATAAAATCCCTCATGTAAAGTCAATGCAATGAACTGAAAGTTGAACTGAAGTTGCAGTGCTAATTTCATCATTCAGCTGTGCTACCTGAAGGATTGGAAAAATGGCCAAAGGAGTGCATAAGGAATGACTTGATTTGGGCTTGAGGATGTGGAGTTTTGCCTTTTAACACAGTTTGTGTTATTCAATCTATCCTATGGGGAAATTAACATATCTGTAAAATAAAAAAAAGTTATTATCTAGTGAAAATAAAAATATATTTTTTAAAACAACAAAACCTCAGTTGAACCAAACAACCTACAAAGATGTCAACAATAAAGAAAGAGAACTAACTGAAAAAAAACATTACAGTATGACATTTAAACATACATTTTCTGTACAGAAAATCAAGACTATACAATACCTGCAGACGTAATGCTGAAGAGTCTTGTTTTATACAACTCTATAAACAATAAAACTCAACAAAACATTCTCTATTTTCTTACTGTACATGTGGAAAAAGTAGCTTTTGCAGTCTGTTGTTCCAACCCCCTTTAATGGTAGTTTAGCAACAAAATTGAAATTTTTGCGAGCCATCGATACTAATGTTTTCATGTTATTGCAAAGACTGAAAGTTCTTACTTATCATTATAATCAACAATTTCAGAATACAGGGGGTTGCCTTGCGGAGGGAAAATGAGTGTTTGTGTGTTGTTTCACCTAACAATACAGCAGTAGGCTCGAATAGCGGTAAACACAATCTTCGACTCTCTCTGAGCCTTTAGGGGCGCCTCCCTTTAAATCAAGGAACACCAGGGTTCTTTCCACTACCCCTCAGTCTATTAATGTTGCACATTTCGTTCTCCTTTAGTCTTCACAAAAATCACTATTTCACAGTTTGAGCTCGTTGGCCACTTTGGATGCAATGTTCTTGAAGGCAATAGATGTGCCTGAAATCCGCTTGAAGCGCACACCATTGAGCGACAGTCGCGGTAATTTGCACACTTCCATCTCCCATTGGACCAGGCTTTCCTGGCGGGCGTCGCCGTGCACACAGAAGAGCATGAAACGCTCTCGCTGCTCGTAGTCGCAGTTGTTTGCGTCGAGGACCTTGCGGATCTCACGCATCATGTCGCCAGGCTCCATGGATGAGGTGGTCTTCATGCTCCAAGTGAAGCGCAGGGAACGAGGTTTGGAATCCCGGGATCCGTCCTCCTTGGCTTCCCCTGAACTACTCCTGGAAAGAAACATCATTGCATTTATTAAGTGGTAGATGTAATTATATTTTGTCAGCAGTCAAACAAAAACATGCACAACGTGAGACAGTTCTTCATTAGACTGTACTGGAGCATGGCATAGCCCACCAGGTCATCTCACGATGCCACGCGGACCATGCATAAATGGCAAATATTAACCATATATTCTGCCACGCGGACCATGCGTAAATGGCAAATATTAACCATATATTCTGCCACGCAGACCCCGCGTAAATGGCAAATATTAACCATATATTCTTATTTTGATTTTAACTGCTGTAAAGCAAACATCTGTTGAGTATTTTTACAAAAATTGTATGCCTGTATTGTTTTAATAACCCAAAAATGTTGTGGGTCGAACGGACCCAAGCATTGGGTGAGCAGAAATACAAACACCACACAAGGTGTAAAAGTGTAAATGAAGTACTGCCCTCCAGCACTAAGATTTCACAATATGTGGAACTGGACAGAACACATTCCCCAGAACATTGTTAGCTTCTACTGTAATTTAGCAGTGTAGGCCAGGGAAACTTAATTGAGGATGGAATGGTATGTCATATTGGGTTCAATGTGTTTTAACTCCATTCCACTTACTCCAGCCTAAATATGAATGTGTTCATCCTCCTCAATTACAGAAGAACAATGACGAAAATCTATTTGTCTATGTTCCCTAAATCGCTTGAAGTAATTATTTGACTGTCTCTTTCAGAGGTCTCAGTCTGTTTTCCCTATTAAAATAAAGTTAAAATAAAATAAAAAAATTAATAAAAAAAATAAGCTGATCTCTCACTCAGGAAAGGCAGGGTTGAGCTAGAATGAGTGCTACTAATAGGTTATAGGGCTCTGTCCACACTAATGAGCTTGATAGAACTTTATGAAATAATAATTATTTAAAAAATGGAAGTATTGTGAATAACTTTTGTACACAAATTTCAAGTTGCGTCATTTCAAATGTACATTTTCTGACACCTGCCAATGAGGAGAGAACGCCAGCCTCCACACTTTTCCTCCTGGCCGCAGTGTTGGTGAGAAGAAGTTTTCAAACAGTCTCAAAATGCACACTTCTTCCAAATTCACACTTCAATATTTAATCAAACATATCATTGCTTTATCAATTATATATTGTCAATCTTGATATCCTACCCTGAGAATAAAGCATTGATAAAATTGATATAAAGTTAGAAAAAAAACCTGTGTAATAAAGTACTGGAACTGCATAAAGTTGGAAATGGATATAAAAAGATTAGGTAGTGGAAGATTCTGGGATTACTTGATACCAAGTCAAGGTCAGGTAGACCAAGAAAGATGCCAGCCAAAACTGCCGGAAGAATTGTTCGGAATACAAAATACCACACCGGTAACCTAGACATACAGGCTGCTCTGGAAAGACTGTGTGGTTGTTTCCAGCAGTACAATATGACGATACTTGAACAAAAATGAGCTGCATGGTCAAGTTGCCATAAAAAAGACTGGTTACAATATGTCAGACAACACCTTGACACGCCTCAGCTTCTGGCACACTAATTTGGAGTGACGAGACCAAAATAGAGCTTTATGGTCACTCACAACCATAACGCTATGTTTGGAGATGGGTCAACAAGGCCTATAGTGAAAAGAATACCATCCCCACTGTGAAGCATGGTGGTAGCTCACTGATGTTTTGGGGGTATTGAGCTTTAAAGTCATGGGGTAACATTGTGAAAATTGATGGCAAGATGAATGCAGCATGTTATCGAACAATACTGGCAGGCAATTTGAATTCTTCTGCAAGAAAGCTGCGAATGGAATGCTTTTAGACAATCCAGAATGACAATGACCATAAGCACAAGGCCAAGTTTTCCCTCCAGTAGTTACAGAAGAAAAAGGTGAAGGTTCTGGAGTGGCCATCAGAGTCTCCTGACCTTAATACCATCAAGCAACACTGGGGAGATCTCAAACGTGTGGTTCATGCAAGACGACCAAAGACTTTGCATGACATGGAGGCGTTTCGACAAGACGAACGGGCAGCTATACCTTTTGCAAAAATTCGGGGCCTATCACAAATGAATGAACGCTGTAATTAAAGGGGGAAACGCACCATAATGACAACTGAGGGTATGCAGACATTTGAACAGGGGTCATTTAAATATTTTCTTTTTCTTTTATGATTGTGCCATTCTGTTATAATCTAGAGTTGAATATGAATCCCATTAGAAATAAAAAAACATAGTTTTGCCTGCTCACTTATGTTTTTAATGGTGCATGTATTACCAATTCTCCAGGGGGATGCAAACATCTGAGCAGAACTGTATATGCAATTGTGCTTTCTGACGTAAAATATATATTTGCTTAAACAAAGTTCATTTCACAAAGTTCTATCTAGCGCATTGGTGTGGACAGTAACATAACCTATTGACGTAGCACTCGTGCTAGCGTGACCCTGCTGTCCTTGAGGGAGGGCACTGCCTGATAATAGTCAAATATTTACTTCCTGCACTTTAGGAACATACAATGACTGTACAGTACTACCAATTCAGCAACTTTCTTAGTAGAGAACTTGTCCAGGCACTTAGTGTAGCATAGATAGGTAAGAGGCTAACAAACAGATAACGTGATTAACTTGCACAACCCATGTGTTCGTAATTGCAGGCTGACAAAACCATATTGATGGTCAGATATCTGTTCTCCAAAGACTACACTACAACCTCTTGCATTCATAATTTCAATGTATACACACACACTTCTGTATAGTTTAAACACAAATAGCCCACCTACGTTTTGCTAAATTAAAAGGCATGCTATTTGGGGTATCTGCAAATTGGGCAAAACACTACCACTGTTTGACTAAGGTAATCAGGACACACATCATAACTGAAAACAGGACAACAAAGGTTCCTCAATAATGATTAGGAACTATAAATTATGGGAGGGATATATAAACACCCTGCATTTATCTCAGTGCTAATTGTTCTCCACAACATTAAGCAAACTGTGTCATTTTTATTTGGATCCAGAGACTAGTTAAGATACTGATTGGCATGCCAAGGTTAGAAAGGAATTCACAGTGGGAAAACAGACATCGGTACACTTTGAAGGCCATTTGATTCTTTTAAAGCTCCATCCTTCCCTCACCTTGGTGGGTCCATCCTGCCACTGGCCTCTCCTTCAACCGTGGCCCTTTAGGAAGAAATCAGAAGACAACGTTCAGAGTTCAAGTGAGCATTTGGTGAGGAAGGGGGTTTTCTGTAAAAACAAGTATTGGAACAAGTTGAAGGAAGAGGGTGGGATGTCTCATAATTCAAATTGTTCTGGAGAACAGGGCGTAATAACACATAACACATCAACAAGCGAGTTACATGGATGATCACACAAAAGCAAACATTTTCAGAATGGATGAGTGGTGGGTGAAAGACTTCACTGACAGAGCACCTTGAAAACCGAGCGACCAAAAGATGCCGAAAGGTGAGCACACGAGATTGCAAGCAAGTCATATTTTTGGGGCGGGATTGGGGATAGGGGTGCATGTCAAATCGGGGAGGGGGTGCATATTATTGCTCTGTCATACAGAAGCCTTCAGGAGTTTGGGGTACAAGGAGAGGCCTATAGTTTGGTTAATTGTAACAGAGGAAAGGGAGAGTCAAACTTTGCATATCATTTCACGAGGACTTGGATTCCAAGTGAAGGGAGACAAGGGTGTGGGGGAAGGCACTGAGGGGGTGTAACAGTAGTAACCACTCCTACCTCCTGCCTGCTCTGAACAACACAGTTCTAGAAAAACATGAAATAAGAGTATGATTAATAGATAAGAGCTATAAATGGACACGGAAAAACAGAAAAGATTGTGTGGGGAATGTTGTTCTGTGACAATCTCTCAAAATATGGAAAGAATGTCATGTAAAATAGTGTCCACTGTTGCTTTAGTTTTGCCTCATGCCAAACCATTGTTGTAAGAATTAATGTTATTACTGTGTATTGAAAAACCTCTAAGAAACTTTGTAACAAATGGCCATATGTTTATCCATTGACTAACATAAAATCATGAAACTTCAGAAGCAATTTTGAATTTTGAAATTCATCCATTCAGCTAACCAGGCAAAAATACTGGTTAGCTGAATGGATAAACCATCTGTCTAATCAACCAATCAGAAATCACCTTTCTGCTGGTACTTTCTTTCACTCTTCATTTTCAATTTGTTAAAGCACTTGAATGATTTTAACCAATGGCAGATTTTCAGCTCTTTACAATGATTTCCAATCAGACAGATCAGGACTCATTGCTGGCCAGTTTGAAATCTCTCTCCTTTCTTCCTCTCATACTTTTGTGCTTCTGAATTGTTGTCCTGCTGGAGGACTAATGATCTTTGACCCATACCTCTTTTTCGGACACTGGGCAGCACATTTAAATGTAAAATGCCTTGGTAATACTATTTCCCCCAGAAGGAATGGCTTCTCTAGGTAGCTTTAAGCAAAGATCAGTTGTTCCTGTTTATGTTTTCCTTTCAGCAGTGGGGCCCTCCGTGGCCCATTAAGCCCTTCTTGGTTTTAGTTTGCGTATGGTACCTATCACTCCAGATCTCTTCAGGTTCTGTGGATGATTTATGCCTTTTTGTCCCACAGTTTGCAACAACCTTTGAATACTTTCTGATAGATTTTTCTCTTGCCACCTCATTCCGGGAGGTTCTAGACAGTTCCATAAAGAGCAATCTTCTTAATAACATTGCGAGCTGTTGAAACAGGGACGCCAAGGTTTGTAGAGATGACCTTGTAACATTTAGCTCGACTTCTGTCTGGTGATAGTGTTTCTGATGCTCTCAGAAAGCTCTAATCTTCACCATTGTGAAAGAAAAACAGAACAAGTGGCCTTTCTAAGAATTAAAGCCATCATTCATTGGTTCATTCAAGCCATATGAGCACTGATAATTCATAACAGGTGAGGTTAATAAAGTTCATGACATGGTTTCCATTTTTATACTTTTACCTCCCATTTATTTTCTGAATGGTTTTAATAACGTTGACCAGAACTGTACTGCAATTCATAGAAAGCAAATTGAGGCACCAACATTCGGATCATACTAAGCAACAGAACACCTAAACTGTTTCTCTCCACAAACTAAAATGTTGTCTTTATTTTTCACTTAAAGGATAAAAAACTGAATGCTGGAGAAATATATTAAAAAGCACATGGATCAATTAGTCCAGTGGTATTGGATGAGTGTACAGAAGCCTTCAGTGGTACAGTACAGGCAGGCTGCAGTGACGATTTAGTTCGTCACACCCTCAGGATTGAGCCTCAGGCTGCTGACAGTATCTTGCTGAACACAGCGCCCTTGACAGACTGCGGTACGGTCATAGATACTGCAGACTCAGCACTCTGTGTCTGTGTGTGAGGCTGAGAGGGGGTATGCCTTTGCGTGTGTGCTCCTGGGTAAGGGCAGATCCTGGTCACAGCAGACTTAATCAGCCCCCAGGGAGAGAGGAAGTCAACACAATCTCTCTGTGCTTTGTCCTCTAGGTTGAAGCTTTAAATTTAGCACAGTGTCAAGAAAATGTTTGTGAACCCTCACATAATCCAGGCTGTACTGTGAATGTTTAAATGATGTATTCAATATTGACAAGAAAAATATAATGACTTAAGTGTTATTAGTTTAGGCAGACTGTGTTTGTCTATTGTTGGGATCAGATTTAATTTTATTTTAAATTTATGGAGACATCATTGTCATTTCAAAGGGTTCACATACCTAAAAAGTCCCAAGCGTCCAGTCATGCTTGTTAGGGGCAGCAGGGTGGCCTAGTGCTTAGGGCATTTAAATGGTGTCTGACAGGTCCATGGTTCTATTTTCCCAATGGTCAAGGTAAAGGCTTTGATGTTCTGTGTATGACGTTAACCCTAATAGCTCCTTCCCTCCCGTAACAGTAACGGCAGTGGATAGCTATAAATATGAAATGGTTCTTAAATAATGTGCCTGGTTTAATAACATTAAGAAAATACAAATAAAAAAGTCACTCACCGTTCAAGCTAAATCAAGCACACCTCAAATACTTTAAAGCTAAGCTACCTGCTCTTATGTGATCCAGGTTTTGGAAAACGTGTCAGTATAGATCATCGCTCCGCTTCAACTGACCTGCGGACAAACTTGGAGGTGATCTTGCTTATGATGCCTGTGGAGGTGCCGCGACGCGCCTGGGCCAGGGCCCCTGTGTCATGGGAGAGTGTTGGCGACGCCGGTGGCCCGTTGTATGTGGCTGAGCGGCGGTCGCGGAGCTGGGCCCCGTGGAAAGTAGAACGGCTGGAGGAGCCGCGGGGGAAGCGTGTGCGGTCCGGCGGTGTGGCGGCCGTACTGCTGCTGATGCTGTGTGCCGATGGGGAGGCAGTGGGGGGGCTACAGTAGAAAGAGAAACAGGGAGAAAAAGAGGGAGACAGATGGAAGATGAAATAATACAGAGATCACATACAATTGCATTACATCCCTTGCATTTGGGTTATTGTAGCATAAAGCAATAAAGAAACATGGACATTCAGGCTAGAATGTTAAGTACTTCAGCAGGCGCTCTCATCCAGTCTGCCTTACAGTTAATACAGAATTTAAGATGGCTGGAAAATCACTCACCCAGTAAAAGTACACCTGACTAAATTACCAACCATTGTCCTAATCTTTTGGGAATGCAAATTGACCTCTAACTTTAGCATAGATCTGATAACTATGGAGACTAACACTTTGCTGACTTGCGCCCTAACCAACCCTGCTCCCTAACTTACCCCTTATACTCAGCGTCATCATCTATTGGAGGAAGAGTGGACTTGATGGGGTGGCCTGATGCCGACATGGACTTGACGTGACGTGGCCGGGCGGAGGGGACTGCAGAGGTTGCAGCCGACGGCGAGGACCCACTGGCCAAGCTGGACATCTCTGTCAAGCTGAAGAGACGAAAGAGGTGGTGTCAGAGATAGAGAAATTAGAGGAAAGGAGTTGGACAGGTGAATATTATCATTACCCACCATCCAGGTAACAGCAATAATGGCTGTTACCAGTTCTTAGCTAAATCACAATCAACTTTTGTCTGTGTTCACTGTCTTAGTATCAATGAATGGTCAGGAGTTAACAGTGTTAATATACACTCACCTAAAGGATTATTAGGAACACCTGTTCAATTTCTCCTTAATGCAATGATCTACTCAACTAATCACATGGCAGTTGCTTCAATGCATTTAGGGGTGTGGTCCTGGTCAAGACAATCTCCTGAACTCCAAACCGAATGTCAGAATGGGAAAGAAAGGTGATTTAAGCAATTTTGAGCATGGCATGGTTGTTGGTGCCAGACGGGCCGGTCTGAGTAATTCACAATCTGTTCAGTTACTGGGAATTTCACGCACAACCATTTTCTAGGGTTTACAAAGAATGTTGTGAAAAGGGAAAAACATCCAGTATGCGGCAGTCCTGTGGGCGAAAATGCCTTGTTGATGCTAGAGGTCAGAGGAGAATGGGCCGACTGCTTCAAGCTGATAGAAGGGCAACTTTGACTGAAATAACCACTCGTTACAACCGAGGTATGCAGCAAAGCATTTGTGAAGCCACAACACACACAACCTTGAGGCAGATGGGCTACAACAGCAGAAGACCCCACCGGGTACCACTCATCTCCACTACAAATAGCAAAAAGAGGCTACAATTTGCAAGAGCACATTAAAATTGGACAGTTGAAGACTGGAAAAATGTTGCCTTGTCTGATGAGTCTCGACTTCTGTTGAGACATTCAGATGGTAGAGTCAGAATTTGGCGTAAACAGAAGGAGAACATGGATCCATCATGCCTTGCACTGTGCAGGCTGGTGGTGGTGGTGTAATGGTTTGGGGGATGTTTTCTTGGCACACTTTAGGCCCCTTAGTGCCAATTGGGCATCGTTTAAATCCCACAGCCTACCGGAGCATTGTTTCTGACCATGCCCATCCCTTTAAGGCCACCATGTACCCACCATGTACCCATGCGCTCTAAAGATAGTCCTCTTTAAGAAAATATATTTGTTACTGGTGCGTCAGTCCTCTTTAAGAAAATATATTTGTTACTGGTGCGTCAGTATCAAAATGAGTTATGAGAAGAGTAGGAGACTCGCACACAGATGAAAAAAGAACAAAGTCAAACAATGGAAGCATTTAAATAATCACAGTTTATTTATTAATATGCCCAAAGATAAAGTGCAAAGTGCAAAAGTGAAAAAATACAAATGTTTCGACCAGTCAAGCCATCGTCAGTGCAAAGGAAATTGGTTTCTTGAACATGACAATGAGTTCACAGTACTAAAATGGCCCCCACAGTCACCAAATCTCAACCCAATAGAGCATCTTTGGGATGTGGTGGAACGGGAGATTTGTGCCCTGGATGTGCATCCCACAAATCCCCATCTACTGCAAGACGCTATCCTATCAATATGGGCCAACTTTTCTTAAGAATGCTTTCAGCACCTTGTTGAATCAATGCCATGTAGAATTAAGGCAGTTCTGAAGGCGAAAGGGGGTCAAACAGTATTAGTATGGTGTTCCTAATAATCCTTTAGGTGAGTGTAGATGCTGGTGTGGCGGTATTGGATCCCCATAGCTCCTCCCCCTACCTGCTGTCCTTGCCGTTGGGAATGGCCGTATAGCGGTCTGTACTTGACCGCTCGCACACATACGTATTCCTCCGGGTAATAGCGTTGCTGTTCTGTGGGTCACAGACAAAAATATACAGATAAACCTAATTTGTACTAATTAGCTGGTTGATAATATTATTCAGGATATAGAAGGGTTTAGAGCAAAGAACATACAGTAGCATAGCTCTCCAGGAACATGGTGGAAAGATAAAACCTACAGGTGGGTAGCTCTCCAGGAACATGGTGGAAAGATAAAACCTACAGGTGGGTAGCTCTCCAGGAACATGGTGGAAAGATAAAACCTACAGGTGGGTAGCTCTCCAGGAACATGGTGGAAAGATAAAACCTACAGGTGGGTAGCTCTCCAGGAACAGGTTTGGAGACCACTAATTAGTTCTCAAATTGTCCGGTTTGACACGATTCTAATTACTTCGCTCTCAACTGTGAGATGGAAAGTACTTTCTGATAGTCATCTCCTGAAAAACTGTGCAGACTCCCAAAAGTCAACTGGGATTAACGCAGGGGCTTACCAGAGTTTCAGCCTGCGCTTACTGCGCTCTCTCTCTCAGTAGCTGTGCAAAGGGGAGTCACAAGTGCTTGTGCCTTTGTAGTTTAAAATCATCACACCCTGAACCACGCTGCTTGCAGCACTCACTCTGCTCACGCATGTTTTTATGAATATATTGTCTCATTGAAGCACCCTGCTACACATTGTGAATAACTTTATCCCTGTTACAGTACCTGCTAAATTGCCATGAAACACAAATGCAGCACTACATTCCTTTCTCTTTGATTTAAACAAATTTTAGAAGTTACAAAAGAGTACCCACAATGTATTTTTTGCCAGAAAGATGCAACCCGACCAGAAAGACATTCAATACTGACAGTAAACCAGGGAGTTATCAGAAATGGGCAGAATACTTCCATAAAGAGTCAGTGGAGTTACGAGCAAATAATGACGTAAATTTAAGCTAGGTGGTTGCTACACAGCCTGTGTGAATAGTAAATGCATGGTTACTATGTATTGCCTAGATCAATGTTTCCCAACCAGGGGTGCTGGGATCCTTAGGGGTACTTGGTCTATCCACAGGAGGTACAAGTGAAATCTACTGACACAATGAATATGTACACACGCTAAAATGGTGGGGGGTACTTTACTTACTCTAAGTCGCTTTAGATAAGAGCATCCGCTACATGACAAATGTTCTACATTATGTGCTCTGTAAGGCAGCCAAGATGGTTTAAAAGCCCCTATTTCACTTGGAGATGTCACAAGTTTACACTCCTAACACACATATTTTAGAAGAGAATCAACAACAAAGACATATGGGTCAGCTCTCCCAGCACTCCTCTATCCCTCTGTGTTTGTCTGGTTAAGCATTGGGTTTGGCAGGGAGACATGGAGGATTACATTTGTCTTTCTGCAAATTGATTTTCATTAAAACTAACTTTACTGTTTAAAAGTTATAAAACTTAGTAGTTTGGTAAATCTAAAAAAAGTAGTGAGAATAAAAGGAGAAGAAATATGTAAATACTAATGAACACTGATAAACAATGTAGCCTTGATACCTTTCAGATTCCACACCCGGTACAGCCAGAAGAGGTCTGGCCACACCCTTGAGTCTGGCCTCTCTCTAAGTTTCTTCCAATGTTCCACCTACTAGAGTTTATTCCTAGCCACTGTGCATCACTTGTTGTTGTTTTCTCTTTGGGGTTTTAGTTAGGGCTGTAACAATATGCGTATCGCGATTAAATATGCACTCCAGAGCTTGTTCGCCTGGCAAAAGTATATAATGCCCGCAACACAAACTCAGATATCGTTACAGACCTAGTTTTGGACCTGGTATCTGTAAAATATATATCTGATTGATATAAATGTTAAAGGTGCTATATGTAAAACGGACAGCCAGCGTTAAAAAATGGGTACTACAGTTCAAATTCAAAATACCTGAGTTGTATCCCTCCGCCACCTCCTCCCCAGAATCGAAACTAACGTGACGAACAAGATCAGCGCAATCATGACAAGCAAACCGTGTTTTACTACGTCTATGGTCACGGAACCGTTTAGAAAC
>JACXGM010004302.1:0-23136 GCA_016801145.1 Umbra pygmaea | reverse complement strand
ATGCCAGGAGTGATAAAGGTGTTTAAAAAAAAAAATTAAAACCTGTTTAGTCTTGATATACTACTGTAAGACAAAACAATTGAGAAAGGCATGCTAGATAACAATGTGATTTTAGTGAATTTAGGAATTAAACCGAACATATATTTTCCAACCTGGCTAAGATTTGCGTGTTAGCGTAAAGT
Organism: Umbra pygmaea; assembly: GCA_016801145.1. Classification (NCBI taxonomy): domain Eukaryota; kingdom Metazoa; phylum Chordata; class Actinopteri; order Esociformes; family Umbridae; genus Umbra; species Umbra pygmaea. Next base: position 22,954 of record JACXGM010004302.1, on the reverse strand, counting down.
TATAACCTATTGCGAATGTGCTTATTGAGAATCATTTAGTAGATGTGCATTGTTGACATAGTAAGTGATGTGTAATTCTGTTGTGTTGTAAGGGTGTGCAAATAACCCAGGTAATGTTGTAGGTCATCTATGGATGAATCACGGGGCATCACATGGCTCAGTGGTCAGGCTTGTAGGAATCCTTAATCTTGCCCTGACACAACAGATGTTCTTTAACTAGATGTTGATGTTTCAGCCAAGCAACTTTTCTCTTAATGCTGATCGATGTAGGCTTACCCCTGAGGCCGTGGACGACTTCTTCCTCTCCTGTGCAACCAGTGGCGAGGCGGGAACGTCACCCTTGTCCATGGCTGTGCCAAGCTTGTAGGTGGCGTCGCCCTTGTCGCTCTCCACGCTGCTGGTCTGTGCCCGCTTGGTGTAGGACACGGATGGTGGGATAGAAGGTGCCACTGAGGAGACGACGCAGATCAAAGGTTAGGTCCAACATCATTATACCTCCTTTAAACCACTGATAAGGACCTTTGGGAGCCTCCTAACCAATTGCTCCAACTCATTGGAATCCCCACCCAGTTAACTGCTCTAGGATGGTGGAAGCGAGAAAGGGTGGTTCCAGGTTCCAGGTGCTGACACCAGCTCTGTCAACTCAGAACATTGCTCTATGATCAGAACACAGTTTTCTCCACAAACTGGGTGCCTATAAGTGTTTATAAATGGCATAAACTGCCATCTAGTGGCCACTGAAAATGATCAACAACTGGAAGCATCTGAAAACCTTTCTATTCAAATAGTACTTAAATTAGTTGAATTTCACGATCTCTGCCATCTTAAAAAATGTTGTTTAATGTTTTATTTTTATTTGCGTGATCCTTTTTCCAGCACAGTTTTTTTGTGTGATTTTCCCCAATTTTTCTCACCTCCAAATGGTTTTTTCTCCTAATTTCCCACTGACCCTGCCTAGTTGGCGGCTCCAAAATTCCTTTGGATGGTGAAGGACATGCACATGGTTCATCAAACCACACGTCACCCGAGCCACCGATTCTTTTTGCACTGCTCATCCAACATGGAAGATTTTAGTCCGCTCATGTACGGGATGATTACTCTCACCAACTATACTTCTGTTATTGAATTTACAGGCATCCAATCTGCACACAAATTAGTAACTAAACTTACATTTAAATAAATCATCATAATATATTCTCTAATAAATACATAAAAAATGTATGCGATTTCTCTCATTTTTCTCCCCTCCCAATTCCCTCTAATCTAGGGCTGGGCGTTTTGGCCCGAAATGAATATCTCAATATATTTTGTAGCTTTAACGACTAAAGATATATATCTCGATATTTAATTATTTTTAAAGTTTGGAAAATGTGTACACGTATGTAAAGAAAAAAAGGAAATTTTCTTTATTAAAATTAACAAGTGAAAGATTGCACTCTTTGTCAAAGAGGTGTGCAAGAAACAGTTATTGTTTTGGAACATTTATCAATCTCTGTCAATTTAATATTCAAATATATTATAGTAAAAGAATAATGCTCAATAATATTGGATGTGGTGAGTAAGTATGACAAATAGAGCTGGGCAATATGGAAAAAATCTAATATCACGATATTGTTGACCAAATAGCTCAATATCGATATTGCGGCGATATTGTAGGGTTGACAATTGGTGCTTACAAAGACATATTTACACCATGAGATTTTTCATCACATCATTGATGTGTATATAATAACTAAGTGGGGTAAAGGCAAATAATAGAAAAGTCTGGTAAATTCAGAAAATTACATTATTTTAATGTAATCCAGCCTTTAAAACCAGGAAAAGATAACAATTTTGTCATATCACGATATCCAAAATCTAAGACGATAATCAGTCTAATATCACAATATCGATATAATATCGATATTTTGCCCAGCCCTACTCTAATCCTGTCTTATCGGCAGCTCTGCAACTCCTTGGTCAGATCTGTGGGATGACGAAAGGCTTGCACATGGTTCATTCAACCATGTTGCCCAGCCGCTGATTCTTTTTGTGCTGCGAATCCAAAATGGAAGACTTTAGTCAGATCATGCAAGGAATGATTTCGTTCACTGACTATACTTCCGCGTTTGAACCCACAGCCACCAAATCTGGACACAAGGAGCCACTGGAGAGTGACGTGGCATGATCTATAATCTGATTTATCTAACCCAAATCCCAGGGAGTGTTATGCCAATTTGCACCACCTCGTGCAGGAGGCCCGGGGAAAGTCAGAACCCATAATCAGGGTCAAACCCGTGATTATCAGGACGTAGACAGTTGTGCAATGCAACGACCTAGCAGACTACACCACGCAGACCCCAATAAATACATATGAAAAATAATAAAATGGAACTCTGTTTTCCCTACCGTGGTCGCTGAAGCGTCGCTGCTTTTGGTTGGCTGATATGCTGCGTGTGACCTTTGAGTGGGCTGGCGACTGACTGGAGCTATTGTTGGCCTCGCTGCTGGGCCGTGACCTTTGACACAAGTTGCTATTGGATAGTGACTCGCTCCCCTCAAACTGCCCAATGAATAGAAAGGGAGGGAGAGTTGAGGTGCAGAAAAAAAATATTATTTACACATTACTTTAAAGTATATTCTGGAATGACACCAAAACAAACTTCTTCCTGCTTAGAAATACATGTCAACAGTCTTGTTCAGGAACAGAACAGGGTTTTTCACCTTGTCTGCACTGGGGATTAGAACCAGCAACCTTTCAAAACGTGGATGAAACAACAAATTTGACAGGCTACAGTATCTTAATCCATATAGCTTCCGCAAATAAATAAACAAATAAATACATTTAAATCCATGAATTTCAGAGAGATAACATGCCAAATGCATGTGTGTAGCTATAGCATGTCTCACCTCAGCAGGTTTCCTGCCCAGGAGGAGGTAGGTGGCCATGGTCTCGTCGTATTTCTGTCCATTTAGTGCGTCTGTAATTTCCTCTTTGGGGAAGCCCATGGCTATCATCAGTTCTGTATGGGAGGGACCATATTAAATGACTTATATATCAACTGTTGTAGCCTTTGAGTCTTTCAGGACCTGCAGTGTGGGATATCAGAAAATAACAAAAGATGTACTTGGATGATGTCGGGAAGTAGCGTGGGATCATGGGATTTGTTGTCGTTGTCAATGACAACCAGCCAATTTAAAGTCTCCGGCAGACAAATTGTTCACTGATAAGGTAATGTATTGTTAAATATATTATAGCTTTATTCACATTATGTTTGGTGGTTCTCTGAAACTTGGAGCAACTAGAGCAGTCAAAGGTTATATGACGCCATTGACGGAAGACAAAAAGAAACGTTGTGTGTCTTTGAATTACATAACATATTTTTCTAGGTTTGAAAGTTGGTGGAAACATTTAGGATAATGCAAGTACACAACTAAAATATATATAGATATATATTGTAGGTATAGATATTTTTGCTTTTTTAATGAAAAGTACGTCTTTTGTTATTGTTTTGATTGAGAGACCCCTAGCGTCTAAAAACTACATATTGTACCTTTAACCGATTCATCGATTAATCAAAGAAATAGTGTGAGTTTGAATCCAGCCCTCAATCAGTTTGTGATTTTGGTTTCCATTGACCGTTACATCATTTTCTTCTCAACTAATTACACAATGTACAGTATTGTTCATCGAGACCCGATGTGTGATTTGAGTGTTTCCTTAATTTATTTGAGCAGTGTATGTTGAATATTTAAACTGGGAACTTTTTTAGCCCCAGTAATAATAATAATATGAAAGAAACCTAGCTGTGCTTGCGTTTGGCAAACCTAATGCTTGCGTACGTAAATATAGTGACATGATTATGTATATGAATTTGTTAATTTGAATGTCACTTAAAACGACAATGGGGTGTGCCTCACCTATCCGTTTATTGTCATTCCAGTCGGGTTCAGGTTCCTGATGAGGCTTCAGCTCCTCCTCCTCATGGCCCACATTCATCCAGCGGTCTCTCATGATTTGCTGATGGAGAAATGGATGGTTAAATGAACCAAATACAGACAGATAAACAGTCAAAATACACACAAACTCACCCAAAAGGAGTAAAAGTCACCTTTCACATGTTATTTTATATACTCTTTGATTTGGTAAGACATTTCAACACTTTGACATTGAAAATATTTTGCGCAAGTAAATTGAATAGGAATTCCCTCTCTTGGACTATTCCCTGTTTGTTGTGTTAATGATTTAATTCAGATTTTGTTGTAAATAAAGGTTAAATAATATTTTTATTTTTAAAGTACAAACAATGCATCGTCAAATTAAAAGATTTATACATATACACAGAACTAGTCAAAAGCTTGAATACACCTAATCATTTAAGGGTTTTCTTATTTTTTTATTCATGTATAATAATACGAATGAAATCAAAACTATAAAACATATGGAATTAGGTAGTAACCAAAAACAATTAAAAAAAATCTATTATATTTTAAATTTTAGATTCTTTAAATTAGCCAACCATTGCCTTGATGAAAGATTTGCACACATTTGGCATTCTTTCAACCAGCTTCATGAGGTAGTGATTTGCATTAACTTGTTAAAAAGCTGTGAACAATAAATGTCTTTAAAAAATGTATATACAGTTAAAATCAAATGATAAAAGATTAATGAACCCCCATTGCAAATCAGTTTTATTGTCAAAATGTATGGACATTCAGCTGTTTGCACTGAACAAATCAAACAAAAGCAATAAAATACCTCAACACAATAGCTTGGTAGTATGAAGCATATGCTGAAAAGAACACGCTGCCCACAGTCAAGCATGGTGGTGGCTCGTGATGCTCTGGGGCGGCTTTGCATCCTCTTGCATAGAAAACCTGCGCATGTGGAAGGCAAGGTGGTTTCTTTGAGGTATCACAATATCCTAGGAGAAAACAACATGCCGATTGTGAGGAAGCGGAAGCTTGGGCGTCATTGGACCTTCCAACAGGACAATTAACCCAAGTACATCTCAAATTCCATCAAGGCTTGGTTGCAGAAGAACTCCTGGAAGACTCTACAGTGGGCATCACGGTCACCTGACTTTAAACACATTGAAAAACTCTGGTGGAACTTGAAGAAGGCAGTTGAAGCACGTAAACCCAAAACTATTACTGAACTGGAGGCCATTGCTCATGAGAAATGGGCAACGATCCCTGAGGAACACTGCCAGTGGCTGGTGTCTGGCTATGCATCTCAGCAGGTCATAACAGCAAAGGGGTGCTCTACTGTGTACTAAAGATGATTGCCATGAAGGGGTTGAATAATCTTGAGACTGGGGAAGTCATTATCAATTGCATTTGCAGTTGAAGTTGGGGAAACCACTTGAAGCATCTATTTTAATTGCGTTTGTTTGATTTGTTCATTGCAGACAGCTAAAAATCTGCAAATTTTAACAATAAACTGATTTGCAAATGGGAGTTGAATAATTTTGATTGCAACTGTAGCTGTCATAGTATAAGGAAGTAGTTGGCAGGTGCAGAATACAGCAGAGCATTTTAATCAAGGTTTCAAACAAAGGATGGAATAAAACAAAACACCAAAACTCTTGAAGTAGGCTACTAGACTCAGACTAACCAAATCTTGAAAAATACAATGACCGAAAAAGGGAGTTATACACATGACATTGACAGTGGGAATATGTTGTGCTTAATGACAAGACAAAACCGGGAATTGATGAGCAGTGTTTGGTTGATGACCAGGTGTGTGTTAAAAATGGGCTTATTCAGTAGTGTTGGTGGCAGGAAACTACCAATGCTGAGCACCGGTGTGGAGGGGGAGGTGTGGCAAAGTTGGTTTCAACTCACTATGACATGTCTATCTTCCAATTGTTTTACTACAAGTAGGCTAATGTTTTTACATTGTTCTTCTGCATGAAAAATACAGGAATTGTTGCGCTCTATTGCACTGCCAGACTGCTGCAGTAGTTGTAATAATAAAACGCAGGTTTTGACATGATGTCATTGCCAAACTAACAATCAGGACAACTTATTTTATCATTGTCATGCACAATGATTTAACCGTCTTAAATAGGGCTTTGTATTCTCTTGAAATCGATTAAATAAATATTACGCTTACCTTATGAAAATGACAAGGGCCATATAACAGTAGCAATATAATATTTAGTTAATCTATGTGTTATTCTGTCCTAATTTTTGCCTTAATATATATGTATAGCCTACTTTCCAACTTTCACTATCTTGAACTGCATTTTGATAAATCAGAAGAGATTTTAAACTATGTCATGGGGAAGACAGACTATTCAGTTTTCGTCCAAAGAATACAGGTGATCCAGTAAACCACAACTAAACATGGGTAATTGTAGAAAATTATAGATTATCCATATTAGGCTGTTCTCAAATGTAACATAATTAACAAGAGCCTAATCAAAGTTTGATGTGTTATTTCTATAGGTGAACAATTGTTTCCTTTATTATAAATGTAGTATGCTATACTATATTACCCTTTACAGGTGTTGTAAAAAAAGTTATTTGTGACAAAACCCAACACGACTCCCTGACATTAGTCAATCTTGTTTTGTAATTTTCTCTCTATCGTTCTTCGAATGTCGGGCTATAGCATCTTTGCAAAAATCATTTCTGAAGTGCAACCCTATGGCCCAGAAATTCTATGTTAATCATCAAAGGTGGGGGGGGTACTGTTAAACAATATGGCAAATGTCATGCTGCTTGCAGCACAATTCATTGTCTCTGTTCTCTTGCGTTATTTCACTAGACTACCACGTTGTTTTTAGTAAAGGCTATGGCCTATACCATATAGGTAAACACTTGATTAGGCTGTTTTTTTCACATCAAACGGTTGCCATCGACGTTTAAAACTTCATGACATTTCCTCCTATGGAATCCGTTCATTCCCATTCGAAGATCGAAACTTTTTGACCGGCAAAAATGGGAGCCACCAGAAACACAAACTGGTAAGGTGAGTTGTACAAAATGTATTTTTAGTAAACTCTGTGTACACAAACAATGTTCTCAATAATCAAGATCATGTGTACAGCCCCTGGTGATACTTCGAGCAAAGTTTCACGTTGTGTCGAGCCTTCTTAGCGTTTTAAAAATAGCGATTTTGATGCCATCATATAAGTGCCCTTACCACTCCCGTTCAATAGGCGATTTAACCAAAACCAAAAATAGGGAAAATCTGAAGTGGCGTTTCAGAACCTTAGGTTGCATTTTGGCGAGAGTTACGTTTTAATATGTAACACCCTCTTATTCAAGGGACCAAAATTGAAGAATTTGCTCAAAAGCTGTTTTCTGGACTGGTGTGGTCTATTCCTTCATTATCTCCTTGTTGATTAATCAGTTAAAAAGGTCTGGAGTTGATTCCATGTGTAGCATTCAGAAACACAAAAAAGGCCTGGACATCCACAGAAGACAACAAGGGTGGATGATCGTAGGATAAACAGAAACCTTCTCAACATCCAGCCAAGTGAAGAACACACTCCAGTGGGTAGATGTGATGGCATGGGCATGCATGGCTTCCAATGGCACTGGGTCACAAGTGGTTATTGATGATGTGACGAAAGACAAACAGCCGGATTAATTCTAATGTTTAGTGATATACTGTCTGCTCAGACCCTAATTCAGTGAAGTTGATTGGACGGCGCTTCACTTTACAGAAGGACAATGAGCCAAAACATGTGAAAGCAACCCAGGGGTTTAAGGCAAAAAGTTGGAATATTATGCAATGGCCAGGTCAATCATCTGATCTCAAACCGATGGAGCATGCATTTCACTTGCTAAAGACAACTTAAGGCAGAAAGTCACATGAACAAACAACAACTGGAGACAGCTGCAGTAAAGAAGAAAAAGCCTCACAAAGGAGGAAAACCAGCGTTTGATAATGTCCATGTGTTCCAGACTTCAAGCAGTCATTGCCCTCTATGGAATCTCGACAGAGAACATTTAATTTATGATTGTGTTAATCTATCCAATTATACTTGAGCCCCTGAACTAAGGAGAATGTGTATGAAAATGGTTGCAAATCCTAAACAGTTCATACCATATTTTTCTTCAACCCTTTGAATTAAAGATGAAAGTCTGCACTTCAATTGCATATCAGTTGTTTCAATTCGATTAAATTGTGTGGCGTCAAGTGTCCAAATATTTCTGGACCCAACTGTATGTGTAATTACCACACCAATTTGGAAAAACATTGTTTTTAATTAGTGGGTCACCATTGGTTTATCATTACATAATATAAGTTAGCCATATACAATTCCAGTAGCACACTCCATGATGGACTTTAGCCATCTAGCCTTGCTGATATGACCCTGTAAAATTAACACAATGAACAGCCTTGTAATGGAGTTTACAACTGAGGCAGGCAGGAATCAGACAGGAGTTGCGTGTCCATGCAACGGCTTGACAAAATAAATCTTAGTCGAGCAACAAACTACTGACCAAGCAAACGACTAGTCGATTGAATGGGATCAGCCCTTGTTGAGATATATTTTTGCATACTTACTGAAATGTAAAATATTTGGCTTACGGTGGACTCTGTACAGATTTACCCTAACATCTGCCTTAAAACAAGGCTACAATGAAAATTAATCAGACTAGAGCTAATGTGTTAGAATCAAAGTTTAGGGCTTTAGCTTAGCTTCATTTCAAACACTGTCATTGTAATCCACCAAGAATATTTGAGAAGAGAAAAACTGACCCTCAAATGCTGTGTGATATATGGTGATTTGTCACAATGTCACAGGGATCGTTATGTGACTCATTGTGTGCTGTACAATGTTTTTTTTACCATGGATAGCTAGCTCTTCTCTTGCAAAGTATAACAGACCCCATCATTTCAACTCACTTATGACCAACCTGCATTATTCATGATCTTTCTATGTTTTCTTAAGCAGACAAACCAATTGGCAAAGCCTTTAAAGGTTACTGTACTATGTATACCCACCACCAGTGCTTGAAGGTAATAATTTTTACATGCTTTTTCCAAAGGATCAACAAAGAATTTTCTCCACAATAATTCCCACTCCCATTCATTTTTCAAAGTAACCGGGAGAGCTCCAATACCTACTTAAATAGTTTTTTTTCGCATTACGTTCGGCACTGGAGTGAATGGATCTTAATTGGGATAACGTAAATACAATAAAAATGTAATTCATCTCCACACCTTCGTCTCCAAGGCCACCGGCCCAAACGCCCCTTCCTGGCAACTAAGGGCAACACATTTTATGGCTGCCTACTGTACCGCCGCCCTGCTGCATGCACCTTTTTTATATGAGCCCCTTTGTGCTGTATTGTCTCATGTTTCCTTACGAGTTGGTGGTATTTTCACCATTATTTATTATTTAAACACAGCATAAATTCACAAACGTATTAAATGTCATTTTCAGGGAATGCATATCTAGTCATCCTCCTATCCTTTTGATACTCATAATCATTCTATTGATCACTCTATAATCCGCCCAGTCAATACTATTCACAAAGCAGTGCCACGTACAACACGATGAACGACGTCAACTACTGTACAACGCCGAATACAATTTAATGGCTCGATATTTCACAGAAAATAAATAGATGGAAAATAAAAACATAATTAAGCAAGTATGTGATAAAATAAAATGCATCCGATTTTAACATGTACAAAGCATTTTCAGATTTAGACCCTGATAGGATGAGAGTAACTTGTGTGTATTATTATCTGTGATTGGTAAATTGTTATTATTTCAGCTGCAGCTTACGTCGTGGTTCACGAATCGTCTCATCTGGCTGTCTGTAAAAAAAATTGTGGAATGTACGTTTAAATTAATGTCTTAAAAATACAACAAACACAGTTATTCCCAAATAGCATACTCACTAAAATGAACGAGACGGATTAGCCTGACGCTGGGAAAAAATAAAACCGCATGAGACATCAGTGTTTCAGGACATAGCCTATTAGACTTTTTCTACCTTTTCACATTTCACTCACGCCCCCCCCAAGCCAAGCCCTGTGCCCACACTTTGGGAACTTCTGCCTTAGATGACCCGACCTCAAACCATTTGGCATTGTTTGGGCTGAGTTGAACGTTAGAGTGAAGGAAAAACTGTAGGAAGAGCATTCCAGGTGAATAACTTATGAAGCTGGTTTAGAGCATGCCAAGTGTGCAAATATGTCATCAAGGCATCTACTTTAAAGAATTTAAATAATGTTTTGGTTACTACATAATTCCATATTTTCATTCGTAGTTTGTCTTCACGATTACTCCACAAGTAAAAAATAGTAGAAATACCCCCCTCTCTCCCTTCTCTCATGTACCTCCAGACTCCCTCGTTTGCCAGGGTTGAGCACCAATAGTTTTTTCAGCAGGTTTTCACAGTCTGTAGACATGTAGAAAGGAATACGATACTTCCCTCGTAACACTCGCTCTCTCAGCTCCTACAGAGACAGAAGTTTAGGTTAGAGAGCTCTGTCTGCTGACAGGATGTAAAAAGGATTACTATACTTCCAATTCAACATTCAACTTTCACACTGGACAGACAACAACCTTTTGAGCTAAAGCAATGATCTACTTTACCCATTTTTATCACTCACCATTTTTTTAATATATTATCAGGACTATAGTTTATTTGGTTCACATCCTATTTGACCAAATCTCTATTACCCCAAACTAAACCTCTAAACAAAAAATGAAGGGAACACGCAATCATCACAGTATAACACCAAGTCATAAGCGATTGCGAATCAATGTCACCTGCTTTGGTGCAAATTGAAGTGACAACAGGTTCACTGGAGGCAACCGCAAGACAACCCCCAAAAAGGGAACAGTTTTGTAGGTGGTGGCCACACACAATTGCTGTCTCCTCATCCTTCCCGATTATTTTTCAGTGTTGCTAGTGACTTTGTCAATACTGGTAGCATGAGGCGGTACCTGCAGCCCATTCAAGTTGCACAGGTAGTCCAGCTCCTCTAGGATGGCTTATCCATACATGTAGTTGCAAGGTTTTCTCCCAGTGCAGTATTGTAATAGATAGATACCAGGAAACGGTTCATTACAAGAGTCCTGGACAGCGCCGTAGAAGAACATGTGACAGACACGAGTCTGGAGATGCTGTAGTGAATGCTATGCTTCCTGCAACATCATCCAGCATGACCGGTTTGGCGGTGGGTCAATGAAGGTCTGGGGAGGTATAGACTTGGAGGGTCACACAGACCTCAACGTACTAGACAACTGTACCCTGACTGCTGTTAGGTACCGGGATGAAATCCTCAGACCCATCATCAGACCTTACGCTGGTGAAGTTGGCTTCCTCCTGGTGCAGGACAATGCTCAGACTCATGTGCCCAGAGTATGTAGGCAGAGTATGACAAAGGCATTGATACCATTGACTGGCCCCCTTACGTTCCCCAGGGAGCTCACTGATGCCCTGATCCAGGTTTGGGAGGAGATCCCTCAGGACACCATCCGCACTCTCATCAGGAGCATGCCTAGACATTATCAGGAGTGCATACAGGCACGTGGGGGCCATACACACACATTATGAGTTGCCGTGATGAAATTCACACAAGTTGTAACAGCCTGTAATTTTAATTGTTTACTTTGACTTTCACTTTGAGTTTGAATCCAGCTCTCAATCGGTTGGTGATTTTGGTTCAATATGCTCAATGATTTATACAATGTACAGAAAAGTTTTTGATCTGTTTTATATTTCGGTCAACGAGACCCAATGTGTGATTTGAGTGTTCCCTTATTTTTTTGGAGCACCTTTCAACAGCCTACAAAATCATTTTAGAAGTGTAGACTTGAGAAAAGTACCAACTTTACACCATGTTTTAAATAGTCAGACAATTTTATAGTTTGGTTCTGAGAACGTGACCTCCAATCTCCTGATATCTACCACTTCACTCTCACCCATTTTGTTCTCAGTCTCTCTTGCTTGCTCTCAGCACAGACACACAGTTTCATGAAAAGGCTGTTTGCATTATTCCATGAAAACAAAGGTTAAGAGAAACAGTTAAAACCATTAAAACTTGGTTATTGGGAGACATACTGAGTTCTACCAGCTTTTATCCATTTCTTTAACCTTTATTTTTCAAAGAGATTCATGCTGTTTGAAACCAACAGGCAGACCTTAATCTGGAACTGCCTGTTACCATTGTACATCTTCAAAGATTATTAATGGGAGATTACATGCACCTGCAGGCTACACTAAGCTTGATAGAAACAAAGAACACCCCACAAGAACAAGGCAAGAGTCAACATGTCAGCCCCACGTATAGTGCACCTGTGCCTTAGGCCATCGGTGAAGCTTTTTAAATGCTGGAACTCTTTCACAACACGTATCCTTTACCAATGTTTTCTCCAAATCACACCACTAGTGACATAGACATCCTAGCTCAACGAGACTAATTTACAAAATTGAGCAACTGTTGTTGATTAAATTATATCACGTTTTGTACATTTACTGTAGGTTATTCAGTGCAGGAAAAGCAGTGTTTCTCACAACAACAAAAATCTGCCTTGAAATATCTCCATGTCAGAATTGGAAAAAAGCAATGACTACACTGGCCACATCAGCGTGTGCCATCATGCGCAAATAGATTCATGACACACAGGCCAAATACCAAATCCAAGTGTGAACCATCTTTATCTGGGGAAAGGTTGAAATGTGCTCTGACATTCATGGACAATAAACTAGCTGGTGCTAGCAAATTTAACTTCTCCTCTTTCATCTTTTAATTACCAACTTGGGCAAATGACCACACAGCAACTACCAATCATACCTAGAGCTATTCAAGCTCTCTACGTCCCGAAGCCTACGACACCTGTTCCTGTTTTCAGTATGTCCTACACATGTATTATAAAAACACCTGTCCCTAACACTCTTCATATTGCAAAACACAGAATTTCAGTTTAAATGGCTTTTGTACACCAGACTGGACTATGGCCAAGGCCTGCCGTAGAGCCCTACAAATTCTGAAATTCAGTCTGTGTGGGCCTCGCCATGGTGAAGGGCCTCACTGCACTCAGCCTGCCTGACCCTGGCACAATAAATTCACCCCATTTGTAAGTGGTAGTCTAGTAGTCTTTCAACAGACTTGAGGTCATCTGCGGTTGCGATACACCAATCACAAAGGTCATGTACACCTGTATTTTAATCCCTAGACACCCTACTCAATAAATAACCCAAAAACCTATACGTCCCCATCTAGTGACTTCTCCCTCTGTAAACCATACTGGCATGCAATGCACACCTTGAGGTTTTGCCCATCGAACGGCAGTGAGCCGCTGACCAGCGTGTACAAGATGACCCCCAGGCTCCAGACGTCCACCTCGGGCCCGTCGTACTTCTTCCCCTGGAACAGCTCAGGCGCTGCGTAGGGCGGGGAGCCGCAGAACGTGTCCAGCTTGCTTCCCAGTGTGAACTCGTTGCTAAAGCCGAAATCAGCAATCTTGATATTCATGTCAGCATCCAGGAGGAGGTTCTCTGCCTGGGGGAAACGGGGAAAGGCGAGTGTCAGTCAGTCAATGTGGGATGAGGAAAGACACGTAGAGACAGACAGAGACACGTAGAGACAGACAGAGACACGTAGAGACAGACAGAGACACGTAGAGACACGTAGAGACACGTAGAGACACGTAGAGACACGTAGAGACACGTAGAGACACGTAGAGACACGTAGAGACACGTAGAGACACGTAGAGACACGTAGAGACACGTAGAGACACGTAGAAACACGTAGAAACACGTAGAAACACGTAGAGACAGAGACAAAGAAAGGAAGACAGTGAGTCAGACAGAGATTGAAAGAGTCTGAGTGTCAGTCAGAAAGATAGAGTAAGGAAAAGACAAAGACAAAGACAAGAAAGCCTAACTGTTAGCTATGATGGAAGCCTTGACAGTTGATGTTCCATTACTGCAGCAGCATCTGTGTCTGTGCGTACCAGAGTCTGGTCTGTGCGTACCAGAGTCTGGTCTGTGCGTACCAGAGTCTGGTCTGTGCGTACCAGAGTCTGGTCTGTGCGTACCAGAGTCTGGTCTGTGCGTACCAGAGTCTGGTCTGTGCGTACCAGTGTCTGTATCTGTATGTTTTTTTTCAGGTCTCACCTTAAGATCCCTGTGGACAATCCTCTTCTGATGGCAATACTGCACTGCAGAGACAATCTGATTGGTAGAGTATGACAGAAAGAGTTTTTTAAACCATACCCTAAGACACCCATTTCTGTTTCAATTTCCAATCCCAAACCAATCTAAAATAACCAACTGTAGTGTTTGCTGCTAGGCAAATAGTAGATTCACTTCTACTCTGACAGTATCTACGGTACATATTAAATCTCTGTGGTTATTATGCATTTACCACTAGACTATGCCAACATTTGAAATGTTATTGTCATCATTCCAGAATTAGCTGCAAGGCCACAGGTGTTATATATAATATATATATGACCCATGGCTGGTTTGAGTAAACTAATGAAGTAACACTCAGTATAACTTAAAATTACAAAATACATTTTAAGCTTCTTAAAAATAATTAAATAATGAAGTTACTTTATGTACTTAATGTAACAAACAGCTGATTTATGCAGGCATAATGTTTGTCTCAGATTCATCTCATTTATCTGACTCATGATGCCAGCTTGATTTGTATTGACATTTCTTTGGTCAAATACATCTGACTAATATAACAGTTGTACAGCAAGAGTCCAAATTATTTTGGTAACATGATATAATAAGACCATGCTGTTATTTCATTAATCCAATATGGATGAAAATACTGACAAACCAATGTGATAGTTTTTACTTCGTGGCAATGTGTAGAATTTCATGTGAAAACAGAACTACTTTATCATTGACCAGTTTACAAAAGCTGTACAAACTGTATTTTTTGACATCTTAAAACAATGAAAAAGTGATTTAGAAGGGCCAATCACTCCTTACACTATGCAATGCTTATTTTGCCATTTGAACAGGAAATGCAATGAGGTCATGAGCGAAGCTGTGCCTCGACAGTGTTTAACGAGCAAACGCCGGTCCATCTTCGCTAAATAGCATGACGTTTATGTATGTTTCTGTGTACCAAAGCAATGCATAGTGTAGGGAATGATTATCCCTAGGAATACAGTTTTTACCACATCTGTAAGCTGGTCACTGGAGAAAGTAGTAAGCTGGAGAAAGTAGATCTGTTGTACTGCTCAAATTCTACAAATAGCACCTATAAAACAATATTAATTTGCATTAATTATAATACAATACGCATTTTGAAAGAAAGATTTCACTTTCATCCTCAACTAAAAAGACAGCCAACAGTATTACAAAATATGCAAAATAAAATTAAAAGTAAAATTAATACGTCTTCATTGCTATATACAGTTATGCATACATTTCTCTGGAATACAGAGAAAACAAAAACATACACCACTACCGGTCAGAAGATTTAGAACACCCAGGGATTTTCATATTTTTTATGGAAATTAAAATATACAGCTCTGAAAAAAATTAAGAGAGACACTCCAAATCTTTCCTTAAATCAATCCCATTGAAAACCTATAGAATGTGATCAAGAAGAAGATGGTCCTAAGCTATCAAAAATAGCAGAGATGCTTCAAGTGTTTTGCCAGAAGAAGCATGAGGTCACCAAACACCAATAAGAAAAACTGGTGGAGAACAAGTCAAGCCACAATTTATTATTGCTCTCTGGACATTGTTCACAAGTAAATATGGCTCCCAAGATAAATGATACACCCATGCACAAGGCTATGCAAAGCTATGCCATAAATGAATTAGTCCCCATTCCCAGTGAAGGTTTCAATTGTATCAGCCTCCTGGCAATAAGCCTAATTTAGTTTCTCATAAAGATAAGCAACTCATCCTTCCTCCCTTGAGATATGCTAATGCTAATTATGACAAGACAGAACTGAAATGAAGTGGACATCACACATTTTCCATATTTTGTATTTAAACAGTGACTAAGGTAAAAATCTGACCAGTATTCCCTCTGTTCATGTAATCAAATTCTTCTTCAATTGAAAAGGAGACATGCATGATTGAGTAGGAGGGTAGACCAGACAGGTTGTTGCTCTATATAAGAATGTGTTCAGTCAACTTACCTCGTAAAATAATTGTTAAAAACTAAATCTCATTCCAAAACACTGAACTGATAGTGGTCTGCCATATTATCAGAGATGCAAACTCTAATCCGCTATTTTAGGTCCCTTAAACCCACAGTATCTTCCAATCCACAAGTGCGCGTGCGTGCGCACACACGCACACACGCACACACACACACACACACACACACACACACACAGCCATATTTCCACTTTAAACCTTCTGTTGACCAAGAAAACCTCGGAACTATAATTAGCATCTTTGAACGTACCTACCGTAAATCATTTCTGGTGAATGAATCTTGTGAAACTCATTCCACTAGTACTGCAGATACAGTTTATTAGGAATTTTGTCTTGTAAAATGCAAAATTAGACATAATAAGGCATTAATGACAGGCTTCCTTTGTGGCATGGTTCAAAGCACTGCATCGCCCTGTCCAGGACACTTTACTTGTCACCTTTACCTACTCACTAAGTGGGTTGGGCACTTGCTAGCTAGCATGCTTTTATCAGATCATTCTGCGTACTTGGTTGAGGTAACAATGAGAAAGGAAGTTGAACAGCTTGACAGGTAGTGTTTCAGAGGATGCATTTGCCAAACACTGACACACTAGTTAAACTTGGTCCAATGTGAAAAGGTAATCCTCACCACATTTCGTCAGTAGTTATTCCTACATTTACTCAAATGGAAGTCGCTTTAGAGCTTTTTGAAGAATGCTGCCATAAAACATTATACCACTTGAGGTCAGTGTGAGCTGAAAGACAAAAAGTGCATTTTTATGTTGTGGTATTACATATTTCAAATGTTCTGTATTTGCCTATGGGAGTGACATATTGGCCTGTAAATATTCAGATGTTATTAAAACCTCCTGGCTTTTAAACACAGTAAATTAAGAGAGATGCCTCCATGATGACACACACCCTAATATCTTGTAGAGCAAGAACACACACAGGCTCATGAAGAAAAACAGTTGGGTTTCCTTGGTCCAAGCTTTGAGCCCCTAATCTTGAAGTGCATGAGGGAGAGACTCCACCTGAACCAGGCTTTTCCTCTTCCTCCCTCCCTCATACATTTTCCTTGCTCACTCCCACATAAACACCACAACATGTCAACCTGTCCCATTATCGGTCCATCCTTCTGTCCCCCTGAAACTCAGTCTGGTTCTCTGTTCCATCCCTTCCCTCCATCACGTCACCTGCCCGTTTCCCACCCCCCACCTACTTAAATCTGCCACTTCCCTCTCTCTCTCTCTCTGCCAGTTAGCTCCCTCCCACCCTACAGGCAGACTGATGGCAGAAAATATGGCTGGTGACGTCTCTGATGACTGCCCCTCCCCCCATAGCGGTTAGTTTTTTTGCAGTGTGTATGAATGTGTGTATAATTCACCTGGCGAAACTTGGCCCGAGCCTCCTTTTCCTTCATCCTTCCATGTGCAACTAAGTAGTCAAATACCTCTCCTGGAGGGGACAGAGAGATTTATTTATTGGTTTGTAACAGACAGACAGGAGACAGACAGACAGGAGACAGACAGACAGGAGACAGACAGACAGGAGACAGACAGACAGGAGACAGACAGACAGGAGACAGACAGACAGGAGACAGACAGACAGGAGACAGACAGACAGGAGACAGACAGACAGGAGACAGACAGACAGGAGACAGACAGACAGGAGACCGACAGCAACATTGGCATAAAAAGACAGCTGCAGACAGAGACTGACCAAAAAGATATGGCATGACTAACTTGGATATGGACTCCTGAGCTTATGACAATCTTTAATGGGGTGAAAAAATATTAATATAATTTGCTGTTCTGGTGCCAGAGTATGATGAAGAATGCAAAGAATGGTTATGGGGTATTGTTTGTAGAATTTTGAGTGAAATAATGAATTTACGCCATTTCAAAATAAGTGTGTGTAACATAACAAAATGTGGAAAAAGTGAAGTGCTGTGAATACTTTCCGGGTGCACTGTATATTGTCCAAATAACGATTGTGCTACAGTGTATAGACAAACCATAGCTTGTGTCATAATACTCACCACCACTGGCATATTCCATTATCAAATAAAGTGTCTTCTCCGTCTCAATGACTTCAAATAATTTAACTGGAGAAAGAAAGAGTTTTACAGTAAATAAAATGAAGGCCAAAGGAGGGTAGCAAATGATAAGACAACATATCCTGTCCTGCAGTAGCTAACTCAAAGAGAAATCCCTTTGGTCTACATGGCTCACTCTTCTCACCTCATTTCCTTAGTACTGTAGTGAAAAAAAGAAAAAGAGTAGACAAAAAATATAACAACATAATATTGTGTACCAACCAAATCCAAAAATGCCCAAGCTGTGAGAGTGAATGAATCCTCATTTCTGTGCATAAGTATTTTGTCATTACCACACCATGCATCATAACAACTAGTAGCACCATACAGTCATGTCAGCTTCTGAGTCACCATACATTTACTGATAGCCCATACCCACTATGCCTTGACGCTGTGAATTAAATGCTGGCTCTCATATTTGTAAAAGACAGTCGAAAACCATCCCGTTAAGTCAACAAAGCCACAACTTCTGTTTTCAGCAAATGACCTAGTCATCGTTACGACATTGGCTCCTGCTTTGTCCGAAAATGAGCCATAATCCAGCAACAGATGTACATGCTGTGACTTAGAGCCTTGATGAAGGTATTCTCACTGTGGTGAATCAAACACAAACTTTCACAGCTGTCATCTCTGGACATATAAATACATTTTCAGTCAGTGCTTCGTTATAGCCACTATACTGTAGTGGAAGCTATGTGGCAGTTTGTGCTGACTAAGGAAGGCAGTCAGGATCAGTTTTCATTAAACTATGTGAGTTCCAGTGCAACTTTCCATACTAAGTTTTTGGACATTACTCATTGTAATTTTCACTAAACAAATAAAAAGACTGAAGAATCAAATGTCACATTTTTGTAACCGTTAATTCCTACTTAATCTGATCTTCTCTTCAAATCCGCCTTGAATCTGCCTTGAAAAATAGACCCCTCATGGCCTTCCATTTGTTGTGATAAACTGACAGCTTACCTGCACCTTATTTGCACAGTATCATTCAATAACCACTACTCATTGATAACACGTCATACTGTTTTTGCACAGTATAATTGTGTACTCTACATGTACAGACTGTATATAAAATGTTACTCTCGTGACACTTTGTATACCTTGTTGTTTATCCTTTTATAACTTTGTTAAATAATGAAATTTCTCGTTAACATTTTTATTATTACTGCATTGCTGAAGTTGTGGCAAAACATTTTCACTGCAATAACATCTGCGCCTCTTGTGGGTTTGAATAAACTAAACTTGATTACCATGGTCTATTTTCCCAGATTAAAAACAACTAAATGCAATTTTGTAGTAACCACTTTTTCAAAGTAGCCACCCTTCATGACAGCTTTTCACACTTTCATGCTTCGTCAATTTTTTTTCCATATTTCCAAGAAACACTTCCTTTTGCAACCAAATTCTAAATTTTTGTCTTCTTTGCCTGTTCCTCGCTCATCATTTTGTCGTGCGCAGAGCCTGCATGTCAACAACGTGCAACAATGAGCTCCATGTTTAAACAAAAAAATAATTATAATGAAAAAAACTCTGTATCCAAGTATCCAAAAATCCATAAAGTAAATTACAACATACAGATATAATGCTAGTTTTCCTTTTGAAAAAATAAATATATTGTAGACATATGTTTACCTTACTACATTGCACAGTTGATGCTCAAATTATATACTCTACTGTGCAGCCCTAATTGAAATTGTCACGATTCTACATGTATTGTGAATCAATATAGCATTTTTCTGCTTCTTTTTCTAATTAGAGGTGCAAAGGAGGTGCTGACAAGGCAGGGACAGGACATGACCAAATGTTTCAAAAAGATAAGCAGTGGGCCGGATTTAAACCCATGTGTCAGGGTACATTCAGGCTGGATGACAAATTTCAGAGGAATGACTAATGACTAATTGTGTGCAATGCGAGTGGTACTGATAAACTAAATTTAGATAATCCTCAAGTCTCGCTATGTAAATCTTTCCAAGTTTTATCTTTAGGAGATCATACAAGTTTCCAGGCATTTTAAAATTAGGAAGACACAGTTTGGTTTAATAGCAAAACGTGAGTGAGTTATGCTAGCGAGCAAACAAGACATATTCAAATGTCCCATTTGCAGAGCACCAGAAGAACAAAGGAATAGACAGTTCACATGACGTGCAGGAGTAAAGGTAAGCTTTTACAGCAAGTCCAATCAATATATTTTAATGGTTATTTCCTTCAAAACTACCAAGTGTAAGATCTTATAACACATCTCGTATTGTACTTTTCAAAAGAGCTTATATATATTTATTTTCTTCCAGTTTGTTTTCCAATATCAATTGCACACAAAAAAATCAGAGTTGCGCAGCTCTGTGTCATAATATTTGCTACATCCCCTGACTTCAACTTGGAATTTTATGGCTGAGTAAATAGCATACTACATATTCTACTACATATCCAGGCCGAATGACATTTTAAACATTATGTTGTTAATTGCATTTCTAACACCAGAACCGCCAAACGCCAATGTTACCTGATGTTTGAGTTTGTAATTAAAATAAATCAGTGATTTTGAATGCTATAGTACGTGCTCCTCCTTTCTTGACTTTTCCTAAATGTGTATTTTACATTGTTAATTTGTCCATTTTGTAAAATCACAAACAGAAAGCTATTTAGAGGTGATATCTATGTTAATTTTTACAGCTAATTAGGCATGTACAGTAAACCAGTACTGAGAAAGTAATTTCAAAAAGTTACTATACTAGTTTTTCCCATATTTTGATACTCCATTAAAACATTGCATCTGGCTTTTCATTGGAGCGAAAGGAGCAAGACTTCTGGCAAAATCATATCCATTGGAAAATAAACACCATGACTTCAAGAAAGTGGGGGTGCCTATAGCCCAGTAAGAACCTTTTATATACTGTCAATATATAAGCCGCTTTTCGGCCAAGTAGTTACAGGAACGTAGTTATAGGAACAGTCCACTTCTAAACAGTTCTACTAACTACTCTCCCCCAAAACTGGTTTTGCTATTTGCATTCGCACTGGTCAAGTGGCCATAGAAACTGGTAGGGGTAAGAGAGTGACGCAAGCACCACAACAGGCTTATAGCGTTGTCACTAGACTTTAGCGTAGCGCCATATACAACAACATTTTACAGTTTAATGTTTGTAACACTGGGTGTATGATTGGAGATAAGTGTGTAAATCATCTTATGTCTATTCGGATGATCTGGTTGTTTTCCTGGTTCCTTCAGCGGCTTGCTGTTCGTTCAGATTACGAGGCTGAAAACGACATCCAATACAATTTAAAAAAAATAATGTGTTGATAATGTACGGAGTTCGAACCGCGGCGTTTAAAAACTAGGCTGGGGTCATAGAAATTAAGTAGCTACCTAACACAGAAACACAAAAGACGAAGGCTCCAGCAGAATATGTATTATTATACGCAACAGACAAATGAAGCGACCGGCCAATTGGACCAATCAACGTAGACCTAGGAAAAGGGAAAGACCCTGCTCTGGAGTAGGAGCTAAAAAGGTTATAGGAACGGCGGTGCAAGGAACTAAATAATCCCGCAATTTCTTCTATCGGAACAAAAGAAGGGTTATAGGAACGTAATGTTCTAGGAACTGCAAAAATCCCTGCATTCGGAAAGCAGCTAATGGTGAAAACGTGTCCATGTAGAAATGTGTGAGAGACAGGAAGCCGGCTTCGATTGTCATTGAGGAAAAGCATGCTGTTCATAGTAAAATTTCAAAGTACTTTGCTTACAAGCCAAAAGGTAAAGGGAAATCCCAAAACATTGCATCGCCAATTTGTAAAAGGTGTTTCAAAGTTGTCTTGCGAATGGTGCAAGCTGCATTGAAGTTTCATCTGCACAGCCACGAATGCACGCGTGTTCTCATTCTGTAAATAATCATAGGATATCAGGCAATATCTGCCCTACTGAAAAACAATTGTCTCTATATCACAAAACCCACAAAAAAAGCTATTAAATTATTGAAGAATTAACTCTTTCGATTGGAACTATCAAATACCTGTTTTGGAGAAAGTCACTTCAGACATTCTCAGCTTACACAAAACTTCTGCAATGCTTAGTTAGGGCAAATTCGAACACAAAAGTCTATTGCGTTCGAGTTTACAAACGTGTTTCTCTTAATTAGGAAAGGAGACGTAAACCATTGACATCTAATAAATATTACACATTCTTGACCTGCAATGTAAATTATGTTCTTCTGGATATGTAGGAATATTTACTTTTCTATATTTGAATTGGCTGATCAACATCTAAGAAATAGCAGATTATAGCTTCATAAATGTGAAATTTGGCATAGCTCTTAAAAGTACTCCCATCGGTACTCGTATCAGCAAGTACCCAAAATGAAATACTCTGTACTTGTACTAGTTCCATAAAAAGTGGTATTGGCCCATCCCTAAACAAAATCACACAAAAATGATCAATGGAAATCAAATTTATCAACACATGGAGGTCAAAGTGGAAAACCACACTACAGGTAGGGCTGGGCGATATGGCCCAAAATAAATATATCAATATATTTTGTAGCTTTAACGACTAACGATATATATCTCGATATTTAATTATTTTAAAAGTTTGGAAAATGTGCACACATATGTAAAGGAAAAAGGGAATTTTCTTTATTAAAATTAACAAGTGAAGAATTGCACTTTCTTTGACAAAGAGGTGTGCAAGACACACATTGTTTTGGAACATTTACCAATCTTTGTCAATTTAATATTCAAATCTATTATAGTAAAATAATAATGCTCAATCATATTA
>JACXGM010004301.1:0-38508 GCA_016801145.1 Umbra pygmaea | reverse complement strand
GAACCGGGTGGTTATACCATGAACACCGCTAGTCACACTATAGAATTTGCGTACACGAAGTCAGACCAGACGTGAGATTTTATCGCAGCCTACGATCACGTTCAAATTGATAAATCCGCTGCTTTGCGTATGAATCGCCGTACGCCCGTCGTACGCCTGTTTTAGTTCGTACGCACGTTTCATAAATGAGGGCCCTTGTCTGTACACTTTGCCTTACACATTAAACAAAAAACAGAAACAAATAATGAGTAACCTAGATTTGTCCAAACAGGAACCGCACACTCCAAACAGGAAATAAAGTTTGCCAGATACACAGGCACATGATCCAGCGTACTCTAATAACCCCAACGAGTGGCATTTTATCAGAATATAGCATAGATCATCTGCTTAGAAATATAGGAAATATTGGTTAGGATAGAACACCACAATTAAATCTGCTAAATAAAAGTATATTACATTCATTATGAATTTATCTTGTCTTTGTGTGAAACAAATTGTAGCCTATACAATTATAATACTTTTTTATATGTTCTATAATGTCTGACACATTAAAAAAGCTCATACTTTTGGATAGTCATTATGGAAAGCGGAGCCCAAAGTATAACGTTGGTGAGGCAAATGTCAGAAAATATCGAGGTGTGAGCTACAAGTTCTGTGGTACATCACCGTTGTAAATATCCCATTAACATTGATTGAGTAAATGGGCAAAAACTGCTCTACGTTGACGACAGCACCTTTTAATGACAAAAAAATTGGTACAGAGCTTCAGAGCGGCATGCCAAACCATCAGCAAACGTTTCATGTTAATAGCATTTACTACTGAAAAGATATTGTAATGACAATTGACCCAGTTAAATGTATTGAGTTATTGTCCAAAACAAATAAATGTTGATTAAAGCGCCCCCTAATGGCCGATCTTCGCCAAATTTGGTACAGAACATCACAGTGGGACATTGAACAACAATCTCAAGTTTTTTAATGATAATAATAAATATATAATAAATATAATAAAGTTCATTTTTCATAGCTAGATACGAAAATCTGTTTGTTCATCAATTGCGCATAGTTTAACATAGCAAAAATATTTTGATAACTTTTGGTCAGGTCCATCGGGAGATACTAGATACCAAGTTTTGTGTAGATCCGTGGCACGGTCTAGGAGGAGTTTGAAAAAGTTGGTTTACGCATGGTGCGATATTGTGAAAAATATTGTTAGCAGACATGGGCGTGTCCTATATCATTAGATTCAACTTAATTCAATGAACACATAGATATAAAAGTTTATATTGTGCAATGTGGAATGTGGAAGTTATAGGTAAAAACACATTTGACATCATTATAGCGCCACCTAGTGGCCCACATGTGTACTTTTTTTAATGTGAGTTCCGGTAGCCATTGCACATCTACACTGTAAATTTAAATTTACTCACATTAATGAAAGTAAATTTACTCACATTAATGGAACAACAATCTCAGGTTTTTTGAAGATAGCATTTAATTTGGAAACAATATACTAAAGTACATATTTCATAGGTAGTTACAAAAATTTTTTTTTGGTCAATTGCGCATAGTTTAACGTAACAAAATTATTTTGATAACTTTTGGTCAGATCCGTCTAGAGATGCTAGGTACCAAGTTTCGTGCAGATCGGTTGCACGGTCTAGGACGAGCTCAAAAACATTGGTTTGCGCATTGCGCGAAATTGTGAAAAATCTTGTTATCAGAAATGGGCGCGTCCTATATCAACAGATTCAGCTCAGTTAAAGGTACACTTGGATATAAGGAATTCTATTGTGCAATGTGTAATGTTGGAGTTATGGGCACAAAACACGTTTCTCACCATTATAGCGCCACCTAGTGGTCCACATGTGTAATTTCTGGTATGTGAGGTCAAGTAACCATTTACACTGTAAATTTGTAGTTACTCACATTAGTACAAGGGGTAGATCCAAAACTGGGTCCCATAGGCCATGCCCCTTTTGACAAATCAGTACCCCACTGTAGGGGTGGCCTCAAGAGTGGCCCTAGGTGGTAGCCTCAAAATTTTGTAAACATCGGATGAGTCGTTGATGAGATATAAACTTTTTGTAGTTATAGCGCCCCCTATTAGCCAATTTTCATAAAATTTGTTGGGGAGCCTCAGATGGTCATGTCAAACAAGAATCTAAAGCTACACAAATTTATTTTTGCGCAATTTACGCAATTTTCATACGATAAAAAATTTTTTGATAACTTTTTGTCACGTCAGTCTGGTGATCATACATACCAGATTTCGTGCAGATCGGATACACGGTCTAGGAGGAGTTAGAAAAAGTAGGTTTACGATAAATTACATTTTTTCACGCATAAAACTACTGGCGAAAATGTGCGTGGCCTATGTCAGAAGATTCAGCTGAACTCAGGGAACGCGTGGATATGTGTATCTTCTATGTGCGATGTACGGTTTGGGAGTTATAAGGCCAAACACGTTTTTTCTGCTATAGCTCCACCTAGTGGTGGAAGTGGCTGAATTTTTCTGTCTGAGGTCCCAGCAGTGATCTGGACCAGTCCTGAAAATGGCACCCCCACGATCATGTACGGTTTAGGCTGTAGTATCGGTTTTAGAGGAAGAATAATAAGAAACCTTTGAAAAACAATAGGGTTCCACAGCCCTGCTGGAGCTATGAACCGCGTTGCTTTGCAACGACGGTTCCCAGCCCCTTCGGGCTTGAACCCCTAATGAGACCATCATTTAAAAAATTTACATTATTCTGTATTGCAGAAGACTAAAAACTAGCAATTGAGACCTAGTTAGCTACTGTTGCTTCTCTTAAATGTATGGACACTTAGCTACTGTAAGTCGCTCTGGATAAAAACATTTGCTAAATGACTAAAGGTTTAGGCTTGATAATAATTTAGCAATCAGTGTTGTTTTCTAACTTAGCTAAAATAAAATGTTGAAATTAACTAGTGTGTAAAAGCAGCTCTAGCTTTACTACCACTGTATGTTTAGACAAGTTATGCAAATATTTTTTATGGCTGTCTTTGCCTTTGATAGGAGTTGATAGGCCTAAAACATTTAACTTGTATTGTTACACTAGCTCTACATCTAGATCTACATTTAAATACAAACTATTATAGAGAGAAACTTAAATGCATACAGTATATTTTCATAAAGCTTGTAGGTGAAACAAACACAAAGATGAATATTAATGTAAATAGACTCAAGGGGTGTTGGCTATGTAACTATTTTAGAAAATTGGCAGTTGTTGTAATTTGGTGTTGCACTGCAGTGTATGCTGTATTTGTTGTATGCTATCGATATAACATAAAACACCTAAAACTCAAACCTTTATCAAAATTAACGTGTAAATATTTGTATGAACAGAAGTACATTCAACAACTAAGACATGAACTGAAGAAGTTGCATACACTTGTGACTAACAGAAATTGAATAATGTGTCCCTGAAGAAAGGCGGTGTCAAAAGTAAAGAAATCCTGCACCAAACTGGCAGCATGGCTGGTGGCAAAGTCATGCTGGCGGGATGAAGATGTCTTCCCTGTAATACATAGCGTTGAGATTGCCAGCATTGACAACAAGCTCAGTCTGATGATGCTGTGACACTCCACTTCCAAATCGATCCCGCTCCAGGATACAGGCATTGGTGTAACGCTCATTCCTTCGACAATACACACAAGCCTGACCATCACACCTGGTGAGACAAAACCGCGACTTGTCAGTGAAAAACACTTTTTGCCAGTCCTGTCTGGTCCAGCGATTGTGGGATTGTGCCCATAGGCAACATTTTTGTTGATGGTTTCTGGTGTGGCCTTGCCTTACAACAGGCCTACGAGCCCTCAGTCCAGCCTCTCTCAGCCTATTGCGGCATGCACGGATGGAGTGATTGTGCATTTCTGGCGTAACTCAGATGTACGGATGTTCCAATGCTGTAGAGGTGTTTTTACATATGGCTTGCCACTGCGAGGACAATCAGCTGTGCTTCCTGTCTCCATGTAGCTCTGTCTTAGGTGTCTCATAATACGGACATTGCAATTTATTATACTGGCCACATCTGCAGTCCTCATGCCTCCTTGCAGTATGCTTAAAGCAAGTTCACACAGGTGAGCATGGACCCTCTGCATTTTTCTTTTGGTGTTATTCCACAGGTGCATGTTCATTAATTGTTTGTGGTTCCTTGCACAAGCATGGAAAACATTGTTTAAACCCTTTACTATGAAGATCTGTAATCATATTTTTAAGTTAATCATATTTTTAGGAATTGTCTTTCAAATATAGTGTACTAGAAAAGTTAATGTTAAGACTTTACAGAGCCATCTAGCACACCACCATCTGTAGAGCCAGGGACTTGTCATTGCTTTTTAATCACAATGTCAAGGTAAGATACTAGGGTGTGTGAGTGGGGTGTTTTGGTTGAGTGGGGGGGTTCGGCCCTGACATATTACATCAATGTTTCAGAATAAACAAATTAATGAGATTTGCAAAATAAAATTATTCTAAGAAGTTCAATTGAACTACAGAATTTTAAAAAACTGATACAAAGATGAGCTAAGTATAAAATGGCCATCTGAAAATGTGTTCACAATCATAATGTGGGTCAGATGAGTACCAAGGACCCATGTGTATGGTATGAACAAGATTTTGTTCTCTTCTTAGAACTCCAGTGATACATTCAAGTATAAATCAAATTTGATGATTCATTCCAGAGTCCAAAAAGAAAATAATCATGGTCAAATTAAATTACTGGATTGTGAAAACACTTGTCATCCAGGCATAGATCAATGTAGAAAGAAGAAATGCCTTGAATGCAATTGGATTATATTAGGCAAAATGTGTAAATCCTTTCTTGATACAAAACATGAATACTTTGATTTCAGCCACAAACCACATAAATGTTTTGGCAAATAACTGTGTTATATTGAGAGTGACTGTGCAAACCAAGCAAACTTGTTGAGGAGGAACACTCATCTCCAAAGGAAAATATTGATTGATTGTGTCAGTTTTATCAATCCTTATATAGGTATTAACAAAACACTTGTCTTTTAAACTATCAGGAGTGTTATCTATGGAAATATCTTTTGGAAAAATATGAAAGCTCAAAGAATGACAAGACCCCATGGCTGGATGGATCCCCCTTTGAACTTGACATACGCTAAAGTAGCCTCTGCATAAGAGTCCTCACCAACAAATCACTGTCATTGCCTTGATTTCACCGGGAAGAGACAGGAAGCAATTAGGAGTCTTTACCTTTTATTTCCTAATAAAAATGTTTTTCATCATTCATAATAAGCAGTTTTGACATATTTTAATTGGTATTTGAAATCCCCTGAAGTTTTCACAAATTATTATAATATTAAGAAATATAGTTCTATTAGAGTATTCATAATGAGTATTTTTGCCATATTTTAATTGGTATTTCAAATCGCCTGAAGTAATAAAATAATATTTTTATAATATTAAGAGAATTATGTTGTCTTTTATTCTGTTCACAGTTTAATTTTAGAAAATTAAAAAAACAAATGCCTTCTATCAAACTGCTCGTCTGAATAAATCTGTTTGGTACCTCCATATACTGTATACATTATACTGCATCTTAATGTCAACTGGCACATACTCTTTCAAAGCTAAATGGGGTGAGGTAGTGGGATCTGAAATACTTCTATTGGATTAGGAGAATAGCTTGTAAAGCATTCATACACTCAGTACCTGCACAATCAACTCTAGATACTCTCATGTTATTGAAGGTCTTACATAGACTACACTCCTCTAAAACTAAGCACCATAACATATTTCCTGGCACTTCTCCCAGACGTGACAACTGTCATGCTTTCGAGGACATAATGCTCTGAAGCTTTCCTTTATTTCTTGACCTGCAAAGCTTTTAGTTTAGAATCTCTGAGATCCTTTTCTCCAACTGATTATATTGGGTGTCTTCGAGGCTCTGGGAAGTCTGGCCAACCTTAAAGAAGGATATCTCTCGGTCTCATTATGGCCAAAAGAAATCCAGTATCTAATTTTTCAAATAGATTTATTCAGTAATGTCAGTAACTTCTTTTAAATGCCCTTGTTCTCAGTCTTATTTGTGTAAATGCATACAATATAAAGTACTTTATATACTTTATATAGGCATATTAAGGCATTACTTACTTCAGAAGACTTTGTTTTCCTGGAATGTGTGGCAAAATTTAAAATGCAATACATTTGAAAAAACAATCTTGTGAGCAAAAGGGTGTGTCATACATTTTATTTCCTATGCATGATGTGAAATGTGATGTCTTTTCTAGAATAGCTTACTCAGAAATGTCCTGAAGGCTGGGGAACAAACCTTATCGAGGGTCAGGATCCATTGCTATATTATAAATGGGAACAAGTGCAGTAAAACAATTAAAAAACATTGTCTCTTTGGGTCATCTAGCTGATAATCCATAAGTATGGTGGCAGTTTTATGCTATAAATCCAGGCAGTATAACAAAATCATAGGATTGAGGTCATTTGTGTGGAATGATGCTTTAGGACAAGGCCAACATACAGAACTCCTTTACTTTGCACATTCGATAATGCTACAAGTTCAAAACCAAAAAATATATGAAATCAACAAATATAATAAAAACATTGGTATGGTATATGGCTGCAGCCACAGAAGGTTATGCAGATATTTTGGGATAGCTGAGATGAGTTCCTGATTTAAGGGTCTAGCTAGTCAGATTGTTTTGTAATGAGGTTTTCATCGACTGTTTAAATACATCAGAGGGACTATTTCATTGGAGTTATTCTGCTGCTAAGTGACCTCCTCTTCCTGGCAGTGCCCACTGGCCGGATCTTCATCTCAGTGAAATCAAGAGACATCAGGTGACCCTTCCATGGCTCCCAGTTCACTCCCTGATTCAAGATGGAGGGAGGTAAAGAAACAAGGGAGATTAGACAGCTACAGTCCCCTAGTTCATTCATACTACTCACTGACCCAGACATAATCAACACTTTGTACTGTCTAATATCCATCAGAAGGTCATCAGATTGCTCAGTCACTAGAGAGCCAGACTTGTAGTCAGAGGTTTGCTGGTTTGATTACTGTGGGCCATATGTCATTGTGTCTTTGAACAAAGCACTTGCTCCAGGAGGATGTCCCAATATTTTGGGGAAGTTGGTCTGGATAAGAGTGTCTGCTTAATTACAAAATATAAACAAATAACTAGCTAAAATTTGGAATTATCTACTGTAAACTTTTATCTACATCAGTTTAGAGTTATAGTATCACATGATTGGACGAAAAAACTTTCCCACTTCCTCAGAATTTGTTTAAGAGACAACTATTTAATTTTAGCCTGCGTGCATTCAAGTTGTTCATGAAATGGGCAATTTATAAAATTTTTTTGAGAAAAATCAACATTTATGGGATCTGATGGATCTAGTACAGCCGTCAAACTAGGAATGGAAAGTCCCTACTGAAAGCACTTGCAGCTACAGTACCAATGATTCTGTATTATTATATCATCAGCGCCATCTGCTTGTATAATCTCATACTACACCACTACAAAGTAAATAGTTCTTTACCATGCTGTGTCTGTTGTCTCCGAATTTGCCGTTGAGGTTGGCCAGATGACAGTTCTTGTACCACCATGCTCCCCGATGTGTAAGGGCACAGTTTCCAAGAGCAATGTCATTGTCATTGTCAATGGTGGAGAAGGGCCGACCTTGATGGTAGGTCATGGCATCACCTGGAAACATACAGTGATTTACAGTTTTATTGTAAGGAAATCAAATTTGGAGAAGGTCAGTGGGAAAAGGCACCTCAAACAGGTAAACTCCTAGTTCACCTCTGTTTATTTTCATCAAACTGGCCTCTTTTTCATATTATTAGCAATCCACTGTGAAAAATGTTATTCATGCTATTGTATTTGTGGGTTGGTGACTTGGGGCTTTGAGATACGTGTAATATTGTGTACATATTAGTTCATATTTTATTAAAATGTTTTAACGAGGTTACCTGCTGTTCCTTTGTAATTGCCAATGGTTAATTTGAACTTTTGCTTTATTGGGGCGATCTTAAAGTTGTCGTAGACAGCGTAGGCTTTCTCTGAGCCCAGACCAAGGTCGAATCGCAGCTCGTACTGCGTGGGAGTATTGGTGAGCTGATAGATGTTTTCCAGACCTATGGATTATGGGAAAATACATTTTGAAAAAGTTAACATTCACATCATAATAATGTATGGTATTCATCATGATCAATTTCAAATCCATTAAAGGAACTCCTATTTACATAACAGTGCTATTCAGGTACAAGAGACTAAATTGATGATGTTACTGTACTAACCAAGCCAGAACTCATCGGTCATGTTCCCAAAGCCAGCCACATAAGGCCTCCAGCGCTTCATGAAATCCATCTGTCCATTGTTGCGTCTCTGCAACACCTGGTTGGTGATGTATAGTAAATTTCAGTCTCTGCTCAAACACAATGCTAACGAGAATGCTTAATAAGAATGAAATTGATCGTACCACCCATCCACCACCATCAGTATCCATGTCACAGTACACTTCCATAAGCTTGGTGGGGTCATTGTTGACGTAAATGGTGTAGATTCCACTTGCCCGGTTCCCATTCTTCATAATCTGACTACAGTCCATTGGGAATGGGTACAATATACCGGCTGTAAAGGATGTCAGGAAAGTATCAGTCCAACATGTGTGGTGAAATGCAAACTTGCAGCTATACAGCTATATGAATCAATTATAGTTCATCTTTTTTTACGTTTGATTAACCAGGTAGGCACATTGAGAACAGTTTCTCATTTAAAATGGCAAATTGGTTAAGATAAAAGCACAAAGGTGCAGGAAGAAAGTTACACATCTCTTTAGAGTTAACGATGTAAGTATATGTACAGTAGTGCAACAGAAGTCTGAATTAGAGAGGTAGATTAATCGGTATGTGAAGTGGCAAGGCAAAACTAATGGACTATTTAACACTTGAGCATAACTGTGCAAATGGATATTGTGCAAATTACAAACAATAAATAAGATACTGTACAGATCGGTGAATGCAAATGCACCATGGGGAAAAACCAAGGCACTAGGTCAAGAATGGGCAGAGGTATGCTAAATCCCAAACGAACCTCTCCACTCATTTTCACAATTGTCCCGAAGCTGAGTGAGTGAAAATGATCTAGGGTGTAGGGACTAATTTGTCCCTCCGATACCCACTTCAAGCGATAATACACCGATGCAGCCTCCAATAACAAATGGCTAAGGCGACAGACTCCCATAATGCACTGGGATAATTTTGAGCATGCATAGTTTCACTCAAAAAACGGATAGACTGGCCCAGTGATATGACGTGCATTTGTTTGACACAAACAAAACATGTAAAAAATATAATGTTAAACTGTTAATTATGTTAATTTCATCTTGAAAGATAGGAAGGATAAAGAAATTGAAATGCCTGTTCCATAAATGAACAGTGGACCATGAATTGCACCATTGAATTTAGCAGTATGTCCCGAAGTTGATGCGTTTACCAAACCCTGAACCACCCTTGAGGAATAATTCTACATGAGCATCTTATAAAACAGTTTAAAGCAGTTTAGAAAGTAGAGAGTGGAGAATGAGGTCATCTCAGACTCTAAAGCCTGTGGCATGTTATTGTGAGGCCTAAGGATGAGTCGGCATGTCTCTCCTACAGGGAGTGGAGTCCCCCAGATCGATATATATACATAGACATGTGATGATAAGATAAGAAGAAGATTCAAGAAGATGACATGTGATCACGGGTATGATGAGATAAGGGTCTTCTGTAAGGAACCGAAGGTGCTAGATGCTCAATGTGGTGAATCCCTGTTCCACGGTGTGTATTAAACTGAGAACAACCAACTGCTGCCTGACACAATCAAGAAGCTTTTTAATCAAGAAGCTTTTCCAGCAAAATACCCATCTTGTACCTGCTTGAGCACAGGCTATGGGTGGGTAAGGCAATGGTGAGAAGAAAGTTTAGTTGAAGAGTGGTTTTTCGTAAAAAGTGATATGTAGATGAGTTGATACCAGTGGGACAGATGTTGAGTATGCAGTGAGGGCCAGCCAACAAGTGCATATAGATCACAGAGGTGGGTGTGAAATGGGGCATTGGTGAAAAATGACATCAATTTTTTTAGGAGGGAGATAGAGGCAGTTGTCAATGACATCACCGAAGTCTAGGATTGGAAAAGGAAGCCAATTCTAGATTTAATTTAGGATTGGAGATGGTTCATGTGGGTCTGGAATGAAAGTGAACAATCTAACCAGACACCTAGGTATTTTTAGGAGTCCACATATTCTAGTTTAGACCTGTCCAGAATGAAGATTCTAGTCATGCTGGTACGTGCGGGTAGTGTACAGGTGTAAAATATGCATTTGTTTTTGCTGAAGTTTAGGAGCAGTTGAAGGCCACAGAAGCAGTGTTGAATGGCATCGAAGCTCTTTTGGAGCTTGGTTTGCACAGAGTCCAATGTAGGACCGGATGTGTATAGAATGGTCTCAAATAACTTTGATAGTATGTTAATAGGTAATGGGTTTTATCTAGGGAGGATGTTGATTGAGTACACTCTACCTGTTTCCAATGTAATCTCTATCACACTGCTTCTCTTTGATCCTCTGTATGCCACCAGGGTTACAATGTATTTCTTTCCTGTTTCCAAGCCCAACATGCCAAATCTGTTCTCTCCTGCCCGGATCTTCTTCTCCACGCTCTGTTCAGAACACAGAGGCAATACATTCTCTGGCTGAGAAAATGAAGTCACTGACACATAATTAAACAATGTGGATTTTACAACCATTTGCCACTAGAGGGCAGAGGTATAACACAGTCATTCATTTGTCATTTTGCACAAGACCAAGGCAATAACCTAGTCTAGGATGAAAGGTTATTGTACTATTCATTAGTAAAAGATACATAAAGAAATACAACTGGCTGTAATAATAGCTCTGTATGGCCACAGATAGCAAAACAGCAGAAATCAATGTCTACAATTAAAGGGTATGATACTGAGAAACAAAGGCCTACCGTCAAAGTGCCGTCCTCAGCTCTGTACGTGAGGATGTAGCCGTCGATTCTGGCCAAGGGAGCCGTCCACGTCATGGTGGCAGAATCCAGTGTCACGTCTGATGCTTTCAGGTTTTTAGGTGCATCGATTTCTAAGGAGAGGAGATGTTCAGTTGCACTTATTGGATGGCTGTATAAGAATGACAGCTGATTATGCAGTATTTATCTCGCCTTTCATTCCACCATCTCAGTTCCCCAATAAAGGTCACATTGTGTGTCTCATATTGAGCAGATCCTCGAACAGTGCAGTCAGAGTTGATCAGAATTCCACTAAGAGCTAAGGAACCAGACAGCTCCCCAAAGACAATTACGCCTTCACAAGATAAGCTCTTGTTCAGTAATGACTATCTGCCTCATTGGACAATGAATGCGTGGGATTATCATGAAAAGCCTAGGCTGTCCACTGGAGCCCCAGGACAAATAGATAACCTGCATCAGCTGGTGTGGAGCTACCCCTGCTGAACCAGCATCCCTTGACAGCCCAGATGTACACTGTTTAGATCATTAAAATGTTGAGCAATGTTGTGCGCCATATATTGTATGCTAAAATCTAGTTTATGCCAAATTTAAAAACTGCCTTTAATACAATTACTTTGGGATTGTGACAAAACAAATCACATTGGGGGATGAAATCTTGCCTCACGCTATCTTTTAAGATTTATCTCACAAACTTTATGGTGAATCTTAAGGTTTTGG
This sequence comes from Umbra pygmaea, assembly GCA_016801145.1. Lineage (NCBI taxonomy): Eukaryota > Metazoa > Chordata > Actinopteri > Esociformes > Umbridae > Umbra > Umbra pygmaea. Next base: position 26,749 of record JACXGM010004301.1, on the reverse strand, counting down.
GACTCAGATTAACTGCTGGTCGTGCTGGAGTTGGTATAGTGGTTCGTTCCACACATGACTTCTGTCGACAGCGGTTTGAGCCCCGCCTCGTTCGCTCTCCGCATTTTCGTCTCCCCCCACACACCTGCCAGACTTTTGCTTCCTACTGTACAGCCAGTACAAAATAATGAAAATACCCAAAAAATGTAATAATAATAAAAAACGAAATAAACTTCTGGATAAGAAAACTGCAAAACTGTAATCTCTACAGTGTGTGGTCTTTCCCACTCTCACTATTAAGAAATCACTAATGAAGTTAGTGACCTGTCTCAGCTACTGTGGAGCTCTTCCTGCTGACCCGGGAGCCCTTGACAGCCCAGATGTACACTGTGTAGATGACTCCAGGCCTCAGGCCAGTCAGCCTGTAGGAGCTGCTGTCTGCCCCCACAAGGATGTCCTGACTGGAGCCCTCAGCAGAGCTATAACTGATCACGTAGCCGTCAATGTCCGCCAGAGGACTGATCCACGACACATCGGCTGTGTCCTCTGTCACTTCTCTGGTCAAGAGGTTAGTAGGAGCATCTAGTTCTGAAGAGGCATCAGGAGTTAGTACAGACGTTTTACGTAATTCTATGTAAGTATCAGACACTAAAGCTGGGTTAGGAATTGTATTAAAACTGGTCATTCTGGATCTTTGTTATCAAACTTTGATCAAATTCATTTTTCAATGCATTTTGAAAAATGAGCATTGGATTAAAAGTCAACTGGCCTTTAATAACCCTTGCTACCTCATTTGTTTTATGCCACAAATGTTCAAGTACTACTTTTCCACAGTCATGTCATCACTTCTCTGGTCAAGAGGTTAGTTGGAGCATCTAGTTCTGAAGAGCCGTTAGTCAGTGGGTTAATTTCATATTAGATTTACCATGCAGTTTTTTTCCATCTGGGAGAAATAGGTTTGTGACAGGCAATATTGTTTTGTAGAAAATATTTGTTTTAAATTATTACAAATATATTTCACACATAAATCAAACACAAATTAAATAACGAAATATATTTCTGCTAAGTTTTTTGAAAGTCAAATGGGTATCCTGTAAGAGATACGTTTGCATCTTAGAGCATCACTTTTGTCAATATACTGTATCTACTGAGACAAAACAATGTACAGTATCTATATTTAAATCCCCCATAATGAACATGAGTCTTTGGCTGTAAGGCCATACATTCCAGTATGTTAGGAAAGTTGTACTTCTTTGTACTTTTGAGATAACATTATGTGTTGATTTATTTCACATGAGGTTACTTTCTTCTGATTAATCAAAATGTCTATCATTACAAACGCCGTGAAAAATAGCATATCTTGCGAGGAATAATGTAACCATCCTTTTTATGAGTATAAAAGTGAAATTGTTTCTCGGTCAATATTTCAGGAGTAGTTCTGAGAGTGCAGAGGTGTAATTATTATAATTTTTTAAAAGCTCAGGAAAAAATTAAGAGACCACTGCAAAATCATCAATTTCTCTGGTTTTACAATTGATAGGTACTGTACTGTGTGTTTGGGTAAAGATAATATTTAGGTTTTATTCCATAAACTACTAACAACATTTTTCCCAAACTCCATATACTGTAAAGGTATTCTCATATAGAGGAGTAATTTGCTGAAAATTAAACAAAAGTGTTGTCAGACTTCAATAATGCAAAGACAATAAGTTCATATTCATTTTTAAACAAAACCACTCCTAACACAAACATTCAAACAGCTCAGCTTTGTTTAATGGCTTGTGACCATCCATCTTCCTCTTTATCACACTCCAGAGGTTTTCAATGGGGTTAATTTAAGGAATAAATTCTAGTGGTCTCTTGTTTTATTCCAGAGCTTTAAATAAAAATAAAAAATAAAATTCTAAAAAAATTTGCATCATTTTGTATTCTTTCTAGTTTTTAGTGCATATGTTTTCAATTTATGGAGGAAAAAAGTTTGGACCTTAAAAAACCAATGGATGTATGTGGAGTCATTGACAAAGACTTATTTTAAGGACCAAGAACCTCAGAAAAAAATAATATAGGAATAGAATGTCACTTTATGTATAACATATTGTCTGAAAATAAATGAGGTATGACTAAGGTTATAAACCAGTTTGATTGGTTTTGCCATTTAGTCCCAGATGAACAATTTTAACACAAAGGCATCCTATTCTAAGTAACAGCCATGTCCACATGGTTTCCAACCCTTTGAATTACGAGAGGAAGTTAGTGACCTGTCTCAGCTACTGTGGAGCTCTTCCTGCTGAACCGGGAGCCCTTGACAGCCCAGATGTACACTGTGTAGATGACTCCAGGCCTCAGGCCAGTCAGCCTGTAGGAGCTGCTGTCTGCCCCCACAAGGATGTCCTGACTGGAGCCCTCAGCAGAGCTATAACTGATCACGTAGCCGTCAATGTCTGCCAGAGGTCTGATCCACGACACATCGGCTGTGTCCTCTGTCACTTCTCTGGTCAAGAGGTTAGTAGGAGCATCTAGTTCTGAAGAGGCATCAGGAGTTAGTACAGACATTTTACGTAATTCTATGTAAGTATCAGACACTAAAGCTCTGTTAGGAATTGTAATAAAACATGTCATTCTGGATGTTTGTTATCAAATCCAAAAAAAGTATTTTCATAAAAATTTTCAAGCAATTTTGAAAAATGAGCGTTGGATTGAAAGTCCACTGGCCTTTGATACAGTTCATTTGCCTTCACTGATCTGGTCACCCTCAGCCAGTGAGCAGAAAAAACAGCTAGAGCCTAGCCGACGCAGTACATCTTGGATTTCACTGCTCTCGGATGTTTGTATCCATGTGGAATCCCGTCGTTTGACTTATGGGGCCGTTTAGTGCACAGCGCAGTGTCTGTTGCAGTCGTTTTCTCAGTGAAACAGGAATCCATTTCAGCCTCGCTATAAACCTCCACAGGGTGGTCGACCACCAATATCACAACGCCCTTAATCAACACAGGACTAGACCATGTCAGCTCGGTTAAAGCCTAATATGCCATATTGTACACACAGCCCAAGTAAAAAAAAAGTATATTTAAATGTACTTGAAATGTATTTTATTTATCCTAAATATACTTCTAATATATTATTTTGGTATGTATATTTTGAAAGTATACTTCAAATATACTTAAATACATTGAATACATACTTATGGTTACCCATAAGTATACTAGAAGTATAATACTGGAGTATAATTTAAATATACTTTTTTTTTACTTGGGAGGATTGTTGAGGGGTTGTACATATTGAGTCAGACTTACAATAGCATAATGTGATTATGTTTTAGCAAAATGACATGAGAGGTTTTCATCGGAAAAGATTTACAAAACAGAGTTGTTCTACAGTCTCTGTTTCCTGACAGTGTGTGTCAGGTGGTATTCCAATTGAGCCATCTGTTTTATTTCCATACACATCAAGTTTAACAATTTTTCTCTTTCTTTCTGTCTTTTTGTTTCATTGTGTTCAGTCGCTCTCCATTGTGTTCAGTTGAAATCCCATTTTGGATTTCTTTATCACATTATATGAATGCACAAGTAAAGCATACCATTGGTCTTCCTTCATTACAAGCACAATTCAATTAGGAAAACACACCTGCTGGCTCGCTGGCATTAAATCCCTTTCTCTGAAACAATCTCAAAAGTATTCTCCACAGCTCGAGGCTATTCTAAACTCATTTCAAAAGAAATGTCTACCTTAATTACTTCAAAAGGCCTCCCCAGGATAGGTCTAAATGACAGTTTCTCTCCTGGCAAATGTGAGTAAAAGAGATTTTCTGAGGGCGATATGCTGAATACGCTGAAGTCTGCCCGGCATGTTTTTTCTTCTATCACTAAGTTGTCATTGCAGAAAGTTAATCTCTTAAAAAAAGTTTGAAAATAAACTCTGTAAGAACTATTCACAAGAGACCACAACAGAATTGGACAGAAAGCACACAAGGTCTCCCACACTTAACCACAGCTAACAGGATCAAAGCATAATGGCTGATGTCACTTGGGACTATTTCAAGAACTGAATCCAAAACAGTGTAAGCATAATTATGGCCACAGAATCAGGCATGAGGTTAACAGTTTACCTGTCTCAGCTTCTGTGGAGCTCTTCCTGCTCACTCTGGAGCCCTTGACAGCCCAGATGTACACTGTGTAGATGACTCCAGGCCTCAGGCCAGTCAGCCTGTAGGAGCTGCTGTCTGCCCCCACAAGGATGTCCTGACTGGAGCCCTCAGCAGAGCTGTAACTGATCACGTAGCCGTCGATCTCTGCTTGTGCCTTTTGCCATTCCACAGTAGCGGTGTCCTCTGTCACTTCTTTGGTCAAGAGGTTAGAAGGAGAATCTATATCTGATGATGGAGACACAGGACATATTGTGTGAGGCTTCATTTTTTCCAATAAGGACACCTGGTTTATAAAACACCAGTTAGGCACTTTTTCCTCAGGAGTCTACTGTATGTGGCTGCTGTGGCCATAGTAGCAGACTGTAGGAGAAGCACAGTTGGTAGACCATGGCACTTGTGATGCCAGAGTTGTGGGTTTGGACATAAAAGTATAAAATGTATGCACTCACTATTCTGAGCTGCCCTGGATAACAGCGTCAGCTAAATGTCACAAGTAACACCTGCAGAGTCTCTGGCTCTTTGTCTCTTTGTCTATCTCTTTCAGACAAAGCCAATGGTATAAAGGGACTACTTCCACAAAACACATTACCTAGGATTGTGTATAACATTTTGATACTTTTTTGTGCATTGGAAACACTTTTGAATCTATCATACTGCACTGCTTCTTAAATTATAAAAAAATTCCAAGTAAATACATGCAGTTCAAACCTAAATTTATTTTCGTCATATTAACAAAAGTGTTTGTCAAAAGTGGTTGCCATGCAGGCTAACTAAAATTCTTGTAACTTGCTAGTTAGCTAGTCAACTTAAGGTAACTAAGTCATGTTGAAAATAGCTGCATTATTACTTTAGTTTGTTTTATTGAAACATTCATAGATGTTTTCAAAATTATAAAAACATTGTATGTGTGCTTGGCTGACTCCCCAATTCAGAATCATTGTTGTACAATGGAGTAAAATTCACTTTTCAAGTTCAATCAGGCTAGGCTTAAATTAACCCCCAGAATACTCAACTAAATTCTAGGCTATTAACTAGGGAGACATAATGTGTGAGTGGATAAATAAAATAGCTGACGCACACAGCAGTGAGAAAATTTTGGTAATTTTAACATAGGTGAAAAGCCATTGGTGTGTCCAAGCGCTCAATTTTGCAATATTGCAATCGACCAGTTTCAAATCCAACGCAAAGTTGGAAAGTCTTTAGGAACAGCTTACATCCTTCAGAATTAATGCATATACATAAAACCTGTTGACTCTGGGAAGTAGAGAAAGGGCCTCAAAGTCCCAAACTATCCCCTAAGGGACGAGAGGACAGATGAAGAAATGTGCCGGAGGTGACCGGACGGATGGGGGAGATCCAGGCCCAGAGAGCGGTGAGTGACGGGAATAGGGGATGCGCTGAAGAGAGAAGGCCAGTGTCAGTGGCATCAGAGCCAGAGGAAGCAAGAAGGCATGCAAAAGCAATCATCATTTTGACTATTCCTCTGGGACTTGGCCAAGGTCAGCTCTGTCACTGCGCTATCTGCACCGTGAAAACTGATTAATGGTGCGCTACAAATGGGAACCACATAGAACGTTGAGATGTTGTCCTTTTCACCGCTGGTGCATGCATTGCTTATATAAGGGCTAAAAGGTATCTTTAGCCTCTAATAGAACCTTTAATAATAACAGCATTAACCCCTTGTATCTACGGACACGAGCGGAAACCTGCACTGCCCTGCTAAGTGAGTGTTTGTCAGAATTTTTTTACTGATTAAGCAAAAATGCAGACAGCCACACATACCGACCTACGTTTAGTTGCTCACGCCTGAACAGATCAGCACTTCGGCGAGTGTTATATTTCCTTGGAAGAGCCCGAAGACTGAAGGCTGTTGCGTGGTGTATGACGGATTGTGTTAGCTCAAGGTTCTACAGCAGCGGCAGCTGAGTGGGTAGACTACAAAACACCGGTTGTGGTTTACCATGTGGAAAACAGCTTATCTATCATAGGCCTCCTTACAGGGCCCTACAGACCAGGGAGCAGTTTGTTCCCATTTACAGTCTGCAACAGAATGTCTGTTCATGGAGGCGGAGACAGAGTGATGTCAGAAAAGTGACATTTTTTCCCGGTGTCTGTCAGTGTATATTGACCCTAAAGTACATTACACACTGCAATTTAAGAGCTCACAACTGTTATAAGAATTTGTCAAGAGAGACCTCTGTGCCACAGACTACAACGCCTCCCAAATAATTATGCAAATTGGAATTAGGTTTCATAAACATTAAATATGTTGTTTTTCAATCAAACTAATGGATGCCTGTTATTGTCTCTCCAGGCTCTTTGAATCACTGAAATCAATCTCAGACACCTGTGATAAATCTGTTTGCCAGGTGAGCCCAATTAAAGGAAAACTATTTAAGGGACCGCTCGGTATTTATGGAATGGACCACCGGGGGAAAATAGGGGAGAGTCATGTCTTTTTATGTCTTGTTGAGGAGAGGGTCACCCAAGTTTTTAGTCTAGGTTGGGGGGGTCAATTTGTCTTGTTTGGTGCATATTTTTCCACGTACCTCGGCCCCCATTGCTAGCAGATGGGTCTGACCCAACAAATCGCACCATCCCCCACGCCCACGATCACAGGTAGGCCTATTGTGAAAAACTAGCTATCTTGATTTTGCAGCTGCATGTCAATTTCTTTATTTAAGTATTTAGCAAACTCCATAATGACAGATTAACAACGCACTGGCCAGGCAAGTACTTTACACACGTATAGGCTCATTAGGCTGGGCATGTCCTGACCACGTGAAGTGAGCACTACTGGAGCGGTACTTGAGCGAGAGCCTTCTGGGCCACTCATATAGCTACGCTCAAATATCGCTCTGCACTCTAGTTAATCGAGGTCCGCTCCGCTTCTTGCCCCCACTCCGCTCACATACTCTGCTGGCTGTATATGAAATATAGTTATCATTCATCACACTAAAGTTTTCTTGGTCAATTCTTGCTCACAGATGCGCAGATGGGCTGAAGGGCTAATTATTGCTACTCCGCAAATAATTTGTTGGAAAAATACATTGTTTCTGATTACTTTGAACTAGCCTAGTAATAACCTCTTAAAAAATATAAATTGGAAGCCTAATACAATTCTATTTCTGTAGGGAATTCTGGTAAGGTGAAGAGCAGTGACTCTTTTACACTGGTGCCCTGTGATACAGCAATATAAAAACCGTAGCAAAAAATGAAACGAAATATAACATAAATAATAATAAATAATATAAATATATTTAAACAGATAAACAGTTAAAAACACTTAAAAGCATTTAATTAAAAAGTTATGTAACAGGCATTTCTATTTGTTTTAGAAGACACCTCTTCATTTTTTCCAGGGTTGGATATTAATATTTTCCCAGCAAATCAAGGCATGACAATAAATGTGTTTACCCTAAGGGGTATATTTATGTTTTCTTCATTTATTTACGGCACTCACTGCCCAGGCATTGGACGACATACATAGCCTATTTTGCCTCCCTCACTTTGGAAAAGTAGGAACTTCTGGGGCAGTAATAAAACTCACCTACTAGCCTACATATGCCACTGTGTGAGAGAAGTATATTTCTATGTTTATATACAAAACAATTATAGGCATACGTTGTTGTGTGAGGTGAAGTGTGTCCTCATCAGTTTAGCTCTGAAAATGTGCATCTTGTTAACCTGCCCAGGCGGTTTAACCGGCAAGAATATGTTAACTCGAAAAAGAGTCTACTCCCACCAAATGGTGTCGGAATCGATTCCAAAAACCCTGGAGTCATTCACTCTTAATCTGGATGTTTGTTTATTGGTCTATTTTTGTTGATCCTCCTGTTTTTTTTGCACTGGACGAATTAAAAACATGGCCATTTATTGTTTCCACAATAAATCTACTAAGTAAATTTCCTGAAATGGCCACCATCTTGGTGGAGTGTGATGTGTAAGATGCGAAAGAAGAAGTTAAGTAATGTATGTCATAATTGTAAAATAAACAGTGGCTAGCTGTACATCTTTGCTAAGTGCAAACCAGTACAGAAGCCTCTTTCCCAATCATTTTGGAGGGTCATAGAAAAATGTATTGCTAGCGAAGGGAGTGTCAAGTCTGTAAGGATGTTCCACATTATTTAGCACGCAAAAGGTTTCAAGCAATATGCAACCGTAAATCTCAGAATTTCTCCCAAATTACGTTCTCAGGAAACTATTTTGAAAACCTGAATTACAGTATATGCCGACATATTAAAGGCCTTTTTACGTTTGAACTGCACGTTTCGTTGTTAGGCTATATTTGTACTTAAATTACGTTGCTCCGGTACATTTCGTTTAGCGGATTTATGCGAGAACATTCCACACATTCCATACATTCCATAGCGTTCAAAATTATATTGCAACATTCACAGTTAAGGTTAGATAGGAGGATACTAACGGTTAAGGTTAGATATGACGTTACTGAGGTTAAGGTTAGAATTAAGGTTAGGGTTAACATTACAAAAACCGACGATCGCGTGTCTGCATGACGCATGCAATATAGAACAGAACACACACAAAGTGTCCGACTGGATTTGAACTCGCGAACACTGGGATGCAAGTCGCGGATTTATACGCCCGTCCACCATCCTAGCAAAAACTACGCTATTTACATGCTACGTCATGATCTTCTTATGTTCATATTTAACGTTATTCGAGTGTTCAATTTAGTTCCCTACAAACGTAATTGACCCTCTAATACGTTCATATTTGACATATTTCGGTTTTACAAATTAGTTCCCTCAGAATGTATTTCATGTGATTTAAGGCTGGCAATATGGGAAAGAAAAAGAATCTCTCTGCTGTTGAAAAGCGTCAAATAGCGCAATCCCTTGGACAAGGTATGAAAACATTAGATATTTCACGAAAACACACAGTGAACTTATTTGTGGCTGATTCAGAGCATAGTCAGGTTTGTGCAGATAAAGGCATAATGAGAAGGTTACTGCCAGACAAATTAATCGGATTAAGACAGCAGCTGCTAAAATGCCATTACAAAGCAGCAAACAGGTATTTGAAGCTGTTGGTGCCTCTGGAGTCCTATGAACCTCAAGGTGTAGGATCCTCCAGAGGCTTGCAGTTGTGCATAATAATAATTTGGAACACAGCATTTTGAGTTTTTTATTTAAAATTGTTTTTTTTTCATTGGGTGGTTTGTTCAATGAAATTTGACTTATACCCTAATAGTTGGTGACTTTAAAATTGTCATTTACATCGAATATTTAGGAAAGTTTGAGTGTAAAATATAATTTGCATAATAATTTGGAATGCAGTGTAAATCTAAAGGATTAGGAGGGAGTCTGGTTTTTGCAGCTAAGTCGAAGAAGCATATAACATGAAGGCTAAACAATTTCCCTGGCTTTCACCAATTCATTTCTCTGCTTCAGTTTATATGGGTTCTCCATTGTAAACTTTATAGAATCTCAATCAGGGACACTGCAGACGACAATTTTTTTGTTTATGAGCCTTTCAATTTATTGGCACGTCACTATGACAGGTAGCGATTCCATAAATTTTATCTCAGCCGATTGCTCTCGTTGCTCACTATAACGCATCTCCCCACTGTGGCCTGTGAGGTGATTCTTAGGCTGGGCACATGTGTCCAGGTTTGTCACCATACTGTACCGTTTCGTGCCTATGAAATAAGGATTTATTTGCGCAACCATACAGGAGAAGGGAGCCATTTCTTTCATTGAAATACCTTTCAGTTAGAGGAGACAATGCTCTCCAGATGCAGTTTTTCAATAAACACAGCATCTGTGTCCTGAAGTGAAAGGTATTGAAAAGCCATCTCGGCCTCTTGTTCTAAGTGGATGATCTGTAAGTTATAACTTGGTGAGAGGCCGGGGGAAGTTCTCTTTTAAGCTCATATAATGTGAGCTGTCAGGGGCGCCCCAGCAGGATATACTTTCATAGCACGCTCATATATTCCCGGTCACAGACAAAATAGACTGTCTCTTTGTGATTGCTACTATGGTCTAACTTTCCCATTTTCCTTGTATGTGTTACTATCACTTGTAAGAGAACATACTGCTGTTGAAATAATAGGTGGCCTTTTTTAAAGCACCAGGCCCACGCAGTCATCTTGAACCAATTGAACGCTGATCTAAGGTGACGCATGAGTTTCAACTCCCAAAGTCACTATAAGCCTTTTGTGTAAGTCCTTAAGTGAAAGCTTATGGTGTTGATGTTGAGAGAAGCTACCATGTTTCATGTGAAGATAAGCTCTGCTTTGGAAGGGCTCTGAGGTCGAAGTTACCTGACAATCATCAAACCGGAGCTTTACAACTGTTAACCATTATAAGCTGCCAGAGGGCAGAAGCACGAGGCAGAAAAGGCTCCTTTTGAACTGCTCCTGAAACAGATGCACTAACAACAGGACAACATAGATAAGCTGCCCTAGTTGACAGTCAAATCAGTCAGTCAATCAAATCAAATGCCATTAAGAGTTTGGCAGGTGCAGCTGTTAAAGTTAATCTCCTTAACGAATTCGTCTTCAATTTAAAATCTCAGGAGAATTCTTGTGAAGTCAATCGTTGTCTATTATGGCCTTAGGATATAAATACTGTACATAGTGAAAAGTACACCGCTCCATTAAGCTCAAAAGATATGAAAAGTTTTCTGTTTGCAAGCGGGACAGAGTCTCGATTGCTGAAACAACCAGAAATCCTGTGTTGTCTAGAATCAACAGGACTCACCTGTAACCCCGGTGACAGAGGAGGGTTGCCCTTCTATGGACCCTTTGATTCCTTGTACACTGATTAGGTACTCAGTGCCGGGGTACAGTCCTGCAGAACACACACGCAGGTAATAAGCATTTTAATCTACCACGTAGAGCTGCACGATATTGGTAAAATGTGATCATTTACCTGGATTCATGTGAAGTTGTCTATGTACTAACTGTCTTCAAAATACTGTTAGTGTTTTTTAACATTGTTACAGCCATGCATTCTACAGACAATTAGCCATAGTAGCAAACCTATTTCATGAAAGCCCTGCAAAAAGTATTCAATATTGTCAGTTGCAATTCCAATTTACTGTTCCAGCTGTAATTTCAGTATACAATGTCCATTTCACTTAGAATCTATTTCCGACAGTGGTTTCAACATGAGGTACCTATAATTGTGTGGATGGTCCTGGCTTCTGCACTCATGGCTACATTCTGCTCTTCTTGCTGGCCATCGGTGCTGGCATGGGTCAGTCTGAAGTGGTCCAGATCGGCTGCAGGATTCAGCCAGTCCACCTGGATAGAATCCTCCGTCTGACCCAATACCCGAATTCCATCAATACCAGACATATCTGTGAAGGGTCACCATTGTCATCTTTAAAACATGTCAGAAATAGTACAACTGAACCATTGCAGTTATATTTAACCGAAGCAGCCATAATCTTTATCCGTCACAATAATAACAGTGTATTCATTCCTACAGTAGTTGTTAGAGTAAGGTGTCATGCCTTTTATGTTACTAGAGAACAACAGCATTTTTCTGATAAGATTCATCTTATGCGTGATCTTGCGTGTCACTGAAGGAAATGAAAAAATAATGAAAGGGTCTGACTGAGTTTCCCACTGTTTTTACAAGGAGAAAACATTAACTGTTTAAAAAAGGAATCGTGTTTGAAGTCAAAGCGTCTTGTGTGACAGAGAAATGTTTGTTTCACACTGAGTTCCTCATCGTAACCAGAAGATCGACCCTTCTTTCATGCCCGGAGAGGAGTGGGGTGGGTAGAGAAGTTTTCCAGGGCTACCCGCACGGCAGAGCCAATGCTCCCATGCTCTACCAGTCCACTCACCACATCAGTAAACTAGCCTAATTTTCATAAAATGTGTCTAAGGATTCACTTCCCTTTTAATTAGGCTGACGAGCCATTATCTTAAACCTAATGATAAACAAACTGCCTATAAGTGACTCATTTAGTACAACCAACCGTAGGGTTGATGGGTTAACTGGACTAACTGTACACATGAGACTTTTATGTGATGGCAGGAAATTCTAATTGGTGTTTCGGAACCACTTACTAAAAACAAAAGCAGCTGTGCATGTTGAGGGAAATTTACTGTACCGGTACTTCAGTTTGAAGAAAGCCGTTATGAGTAAAGTTTACAAGTCCATGTTGAAAGAAATATGCTGTACTTTAATCTTTTTCAACTAAACAGTAATGCGTGAAAGTCAAATCAATGTTGAGAGGAATATACAATAGATGAATGTACATTTCAAAATAGCATTTACAAGTTTATTTTATAAATCAACGCTGGAAGAAACATACTGTTCTTTTGTCCGACGTTCCCCTGATATCCTTCCTTACCTGTGGTCGCCTTTATCCGTTCTGCCTCACTCTGTATCTCCTTGATCACCGCGTACAACTGTACTTCGTAGGTGACCCCTGGGCTCAGTCCTTTGATTAGGTAGGTGGTCTCAGTGTTGGGCACATTGACCACCTCCAGCTCTGCCTCGTTGCCCTCAGGGTGCCATGACAGGATGTAGTACTCTGCTGCTGACACAGCATTCCACTCCACCAGCAGAGACCTGTCCGTCTGGCTGACCAGGTGGAGGCCGTCAGGTTTCAAAACTGAGGGGGACACAGGTATGGTCAGTACTACACACCAATCTACAGGTATACAATTATATCAACTACAATTGATATCCACAAATGTAATGTATCAAAATAAAATGGGAGACATTGTTTCAAAGTATTACATTTAGTTTAAATACAGGATTTTTGTACTGGTAGTTGTAGTAACAGGTGAATATACTCTGAACCTCAACAACATTCTTTTTGATATTAATTATTACATAAACTGAAAGTGTAAAATGCAATAGTTCAACAGCCTGCTGGGTATTATTATGAACTCCACTGTGAACAAAAAACACATATCTATTAGAACTGCTGAAATGTGTTACAAAATACAGAAGATGGTAGTTAAAGCCAATGAAATACAAATGACATCATACTCAAAATGAATCCATGTTTCTCTGACAGAAATAGCATATCTGATTAAAGGGAAACAACAATTTGATCTTGAGTATTAAGAAAAAAAGATTTAATTGGAAATTAGGGTAAAGATGTTGCTTTTCTGAGGTTATGGTGTGATACATAGCCAGGATCCGTCAATCAAGATGGTGGAAAGGGGGTTACTTTTCAAAAACATGAACTAGTTCAGATTTCCAAGAGGGAAGGCAAATGCACGGATAAACAAATACGGTTTAGTTGAGGAATTAAACCTTAGAAAAAGCATTATATGAAATGGGTGCTAAAGTGACCACATTTAGCAAGAAAGAATGCACAGCAGGGTTTGACATTGTTCCATATGCTGAAGCCAGGAAGCTCAGTGTTTTTCTTGTGTTCAGCAGGAGCGTTTCCATCCACGGGCAGTTAATACAACTGCTGCTGCTGTTTTCTCAAGCCACAGCCAGTAACAATTTTTCCCTTAAATAATATTTCACAATGGCCAATGGACGAATAAATTAACATTTAAAACATTCTGAAAAAAAAGCAATGGGTATATGTGTCCTCACTGATTGATAATGCAGGAAACATAAATTTAAGTAAAATATTAGGTGCAATCAAAAGCAACACAAATGTGTCCTCACTGATTGATAGTAAGGAAAGGATAATTAAAGTAGAAAATTTCATCTACTATCATAACAGAAATTCTGTTTTGATTTCATAAAGAAAGGAAGCATTCATCTAGATACAGTATGCCAGGTTCTATACCAGTGAACCATCAGCATGGTGGAAAAACAAATGTTTTTCAACTGTAGACAGACTTTCAAGTGGTTGAAATGTGCTGTTCAGTGTTTTTAGTTTCTTAATTAATTCATGTTGAGAAATACCTTTCTGTACCACACAGTACACATAATGTCAATGCATTTGGACATTGTTAAATTGTTCAATAGGAAACATTATTCAAGACCACACATTTGAGAATGATTTGTGAAAGAGAAATTAAAAAGTACATTTCTGCTTGTCTGTCATTTGTTGAATTAAGAGATCCCACTCTTCAGTGACCTATATAACTTTTGTTTTTACTGAGTCTGCAATGGTGAAAAGCACATTATGGACTAATTTACGGCATCTGTGGTGCATTGAGCTTACTTTTTTGTAGTTCATCGAAATCCAACCTAGGCCTTTTAACAGGGCTAAAAAATAAAACCGATTTCATGGTGATTAATTTTAAATGTGTGTTTAAATCCTTTATGATTTTAAACCTCAAATCCCCTAAGGTCCACTTTCAGATTCCAAACTCAATCGTAGTAGTGAATAATGAATGTTAGCATTGATTTGACATTTTAGACACAAACATTTGTGATGATATTTCTAAAATGTCTGATCATTTCCTGCACTTTAAAAATCATGCTTTTGGAATGATCCTTACGAAAGAGAAATGAAGTTGACTTTAGATTTATTTCCTGCCTAATAATTTTTTTTATCCTATTCATAAACCTAACATCTATCTTCCACTGACACATTGCTTCTGTGGTAGGGATTAAATAATAGTTCCTATGTGTATTTGGCTACAGAATTGTCCAAATCTTTCTTGCAAAACAGCTTGAAAATCTGAATCTTGCTGATAGCAATAGCTGGCCTACTTCTAAGGGTCTGTGCAAGGCAACTTGGTTTTCTAAGTTAAATTTTTTAAATTACACAGTTCACATGGTCTAAGGCGAAAGCAATTACTGTCACTTTCCAAAGTGAGGATACAGTTAATGACTCTGTCAGATAACTGCTATTTAACAACAAATAGTCAAATAAGTACAATCCTCCATGTCAAGTTTAAAGTGTTTGAGACCTGAGAATCTTTTAGTGCCCAGAGCTGTAGATTTTCAAAATTCTCTGTTGACACTATTCTCTGTTGCACATGGGCCTTAGCTTGTCCGAGATACAGCCGGACTCTTAAGTACTTCCTTCACTCAGTGTGAGACAGTTGGTTAATGCAAGCCGGTACCTGAAGAGCAGTCGTCCCCGAAGAAGCCCTCATCGCAGACACACATTCCGTTCACACAGGTGCCATGGATGCAGTCTGGGCTGCATTTCTGTTCACTGCAGTCTTCGCCGGTAAAGTGGCTGAAACAAACGCACCTCCCGTCCACGCATTGTCCCTTATCGTTGCAGTCGCCCGGGCAGCTCTGCTGGCTGCAGTCGCTCCCCGTGTAGCCAGAGTAGCACACGCACTTGCCATCCACACATCGGCCCTGGTCGTTGCACTCATCGGGGCAGGTGGAGACGGAACAGTCCGGGCCTTCCCAGCCAGGGTTACACTGGCAGCTACAGGTGTCATGCAGGTAAGTCCCGTGGCCACTACAGCTCGTGTCCACACCTGTGGAAGTTTAGCAAAACCCATCATACGACACCCAACGTGTCTGACCTGTATATGTAATAGTGTTCCAGTGGATCTATCATGTCAATCATCAGTTTTTCAGTTTAAATATTGTCTGAGGTTAAGCTATTGAGATGTTTCGGGTGTATTGCCAATATGTTTTTGGTCCTATCTGATGGGGAAGGTGTGCGCTCTAGGATTACCTCCGGCCCCACCACCTCTTCCACAGCAGCCCTGAGAGCACTGGCTCTTCAGATGCTCCACCTCCTCCTCCAGCCCGTTCAGCCTGTACACCAGGGACTTGAAGCTCTCCGACTCCTCGCAGTCACACTTGGGGGCTTTGAGGTTGATTTGGTGCCTAAAGACTATGTCGTTGTCCCCCTCCACTGCGGTGGCCCCCGGCAGCTCCTGCAGGCCTGAGGTCTGCTCCTGCTGGGATGGGACGCTCTGCACAGCCAATTTACAGTCAGGACTCTTGGCCAGGTCAATTTTGTAAACGTGGCTGAAGGTGACTCCTTTGCCAGCGGGGGCTGGAGGTCCCTCCGTCACATAGGTGGTGTTGACAGTACACAGTGTGCCTAGCAGGCATAAGGCTATTGGAAGCCAGGGAAGTCTATTCGCCATGGCTAGAGGGAAAAGACAAAGTAGAATAGTTTGTGAAATTGGTTTTCGATAAATAATATGGTCTGATACAATCTACCTTCTAGGCCTATTATGGGGAAGGGTTGGGGTTAAAAACTATAAAGTGAAATAAGTCAAATTAATTAAGGCAGACTAACCTCCAGCAAAAGCCACCACACCTGCTAAGCACATTTCTAGCCCAGGTTTCTAACCATTAATTGCACAGTTAACCGTAAGTGCTTCAAGGACTGTGGAGCCCTGTGTTCCCAGTGATGTCATGTCTAATGACAGTGATGTCATCCAGATTTTAACTTTCCCCGAAAGAGACGTTATATGGATTCAAAATAAGCGGCCAAATACATCACTGAAAAGACGACTTCAGATATAATGTGTCTCAAACCTCCAAGATAAATAAAATGCAACCTCTTTCTCAAGCGTGTTAGATTTAACTATAGCTTTGGTGGCATGCTGCATTTTCAAAATGCTGCTTATGGTTGAGGTCTGAACTTGTGTGGTCTATGGAAACTGAAAACCAAAATTAAGTGAATGTCTACTCTGCTACACTAAATGAGAGGCCATGGTGCCCGACAACTGGAAACTACTGTAATGTAAGCTTTCATCATTTGTCCAGGCTACGGTACTTTAAAAGGCAATAGTAAATGGTCAATGGAATATGCATATAATGCAGAAATACTCAGTGAGAGCACACAATGTACAGAAATATCGACAATAAGATACACAATGAACACAATATGAGCACAATGAGCACAGAAATTACTCTATATCCAAATGAAAAGGATGACCAATTCAGAAATAATATATTTATTTTACTTGTGAACATATTGTATGGGAACAATAAATGGTATCTTGTAGATACAATGTAAAGAAGGGTTGTTTCTAGCAACACTGAAATGCATTGTCCATCAATAAATGTAAAAATTATTCAATGGTAGAAACCTTAAGAAAAATCTCAATCAAGATATCCCGACCACAGCAGAGGCAGCACAAAAAGGTGGCTGTGGATCAATAAAATCGATTTTTGGCTGAAGTAGATGTGGTCCACAAGTCAGGGCTTGATCAACACCACCTGGGTCACCTGTGTAAAGGTGTATGTTGTTGAAATACCCGAAACACTTGATGACCTCATGTTTCATCACTGACGATGTGTCTACAGGCCTGACTCCTGTCAGGTTAGGTTTATTGTAACAATGTAGACTGCCAGCTGTTTGCAATGAACAAATCAAACAAAAGCAACTGAAATAGCTCAACACAACGACTGCTTCAAATGGTTTCCCCAAATTCAACTGCAAATTCAACCGATAATGACATCATCAGTTTAAACTTTTTCAACTCCTTAATGGCAAGCAGCTTTAGTACTTAGTAGAGCACCATTTTGCTGTTAGACACTAGCCTATGGCATAGACACTAGCCTATGGCAACGTTCCTGAAGAATCTTAGACTCATGAGCAATGGTGGGCTGCAACCGCCTTTCTATGGGGTTCAAGTCAGGTGGCTGTGATGGCCACTGTAGAATTTTCCAAGACATCTTCTGCAACCAAGCCTTGGTCGAATTTGAGGTATGCTTGGGATCATTGTCCTGTTGGAATATTATGACTTAAAATAAAAAGATTTTGGAGCGAATTTGGAGCGTCATGCTCCACAGAATAAAATCCCAAAACCTCTCTTGCTTCCTTATTGGATTTTGAGCATATTGGTGCTAAATGTTCTTGTGCTTTTGGGTCAGTAGTGGTGTACATCTTGAAGTTCTGGCATAGAAACCTTCTTTTGTAGTCACTCAAGGGTTTTTCACAACCTGACATCTCAGATATGTGGTTGCAGCCATTGACAGCTTCCTATTTCTGCCCCGGCTCTAAGTAGTGTAACCACTGTTCCCTTAATGTTGAACTTGTGAACTATGCTTCCAACTGTGTCTCTGGGAACAATCAGTGCCTTCGCTATCTTCCTTGTGAAGGGCAATGATCTCTTAACTTTTTGGACCATTCTTTTGTCAGCCATGTTTCTAACATGCAGTCAGATTAGACACTCAACAAACCCCTAGCCAGTTCAGGTATTTCATGTGTTCCAGCTCAAGCACACCTGGTGCATCTAATGAAGCCCTTGATTAGTATCATGAGGTGTGCTTGAAACACCTGTTTTGGATGTTTGTGCTGTTGTGAGGGAATCTATTCAGGGGGTTGGATAACTTTGAGACTGAAGAAGTCATTGTGAGTTGCATTTTCAGTTGGATTTGGGGAAAACACTTGAAGCATTAGTTGTGTTGAACTATTTCAATTGCTTTTGTTTGATTTGTCCATTGCAAACAGCTGGAAATCTGTACATTTTGACAATAAACACAATTTGCAATGGGGGTTGAATGATTTTGATTGCAACTGTAAGATAAAGTATTTATTAACAATATATCATCTGTTGAGATGCGTTGATGGCACCATTTAAGTCTTACATATAATTAATGGAATTCTACAGTATATTCATGTTGTTTTCCTAGCTTAATATTACATGTATTTACACAATATCCATTGTATTTGGGTGATGCCAATAATAACCTTTACAAATGAATACTAGGAATAACTCATAGGCCTACTGTAATTAACAATACATGACAGTGTTTCTCAACTTCAACCCTTCAAATACTGTGAGTATTCTATTGTACATGGTCCGGTTGTTATTTGTATATACCTGGTGTCCCACAAACAGTTCATGATTAGAGGGCTGAAATGAAAAACATCAGTACTCCAGGACCCAAGGCCCTGAAGCTCTGAAACCCTACATTAGAGTGAAAAGAATATCCACAGTATTTCCTCTAGCATAACCAGATGTTTTAGGCTTATTCATTGTGAAATTACACAACACATAACCTTTAAGGTGAAATGTAAACATGGAAAAATACATTTAAATCATTAAAATATCTATAAATTCATTATACATAAGGATATGTAAGCTATCTTAAGTGTGCATGTGCAACAACTTGAATTGGCGTAGCAGTCTTTTGGGGGGAAAACGTGTGTTTTACTTTAGCAAAACTACTAACACTATAGCATTTAGAATTCAACTGTTTCAAGAAAACATTTTTCGGATATCAGACCAGTTTATTCTCTATTTATAACCTGTGCATGCCTAACCTATCACCATTGCCTACACTCATTTCTTTAAAATGAAATTGGGACCAGTTCCATTCCAAACCTCAAATCTGGGACTTATTAGGACCTGGTACACTAGGCTGGTGCAATTAATGATAAGGTAGATCAAAAAACAAGCAGACTTCAGCCCTCATAGGGTAAGATTTGAATACTCCTGACCTATATGGTGGTGAATCAAAGCCCTCAGCTGATGCTGTAGATTTTTTTATGCCAGCAGCATAGCGCCCTGTATTTAAATACGTTCTGAGGGAACTATTTTGTAAAACCGAAATATGTCAAATATGAACATATGAGAGGGTCAATTACGTTTGTAGGAAACTAAATTGAACACTCGAATAACGTTAAATATGAACATATGAAGATCATGACGTAACATGTAAATAGCTTAGTTTTTGCTAGGGTGGAGGTCGGGGATGGTGGATGGGCGTATAGATCCGCGACTTGCATGCCAGTGTTCGCGAGTTCAAATCCAGACTTGCACTTTGTGTGTGTTTTGTTCTACATTGCTTGCGTCATGCAGACAGGCGATTGTCGGTTTCTGTAATGTTAACCCGAACCTTAATTCTAACCTTACCTCAGTAACGTCATATCTAACCTTAACCGTTAGTAACCTCATGCCTAACCTTAACCGTTACTATCCTCCTACCTAACCTTAACTGTGAATGTTGCAATATAATTTTGAACGCTATGGAATGTATGGAATGTTCTCGCATAAATCCGCTAAACGAAATGTACCGGAGCAACGTAATTGAAGTACAAATATAGCCTAATAACAAAACGTGCAGTTCAAACGTAAAAATCCCTAAATATGTTGGCATATAACGTAATTTAGGTTTTCAAAATACTTTCCTGAGAACGTAATTTGGGAGAAATTCTGAGATTTACAGTTGTGTATTTTACTGCTGATTTGCTTCTAAAGCTAAGCAGGGTCGGGCCTGGTTAGTCCCTGGATGGGAGACCAGTGCTGCTGGAAGTTGTGTTGGAGGGCCAGTAGGGGGCACTCTTCCCTCTGGTCTAAAGATCATTCCCAATGCCCTAGGTTAGTGATGGGGACATCTGCCCTGCGTAGGGTGTCATCTTTCGGATGGGATGTTAAACGGGTGTCCTGACTCTCTGTGGTCATTAAAAAAGCCATTGCACTATTCGTAAGAGAGTAGGGATGTTTAACCCTGGTGTCATGGCCAAATTCCCAAACAGGCCTCCCTTCAATCATGGCCACCTAATAATCCCCCTCCTTCCTAATTGGCATATATGACGACTCACCTCTTCACCTGATAGCTGATGTGTGCTGAGCATTCTGGCGCAAAATGGCTGACGTGCATCACCCAAGTGGGTGCTACACATTGGTGGTGGATGAGGTGGGCTTTCCCCCTCACTGTGTAAAGTGCTTTGGGTACGTTGAAAAGCGCTATATAAGTTGAATGAATTATTATTATAATGTGACCCATCTGGAATTTTGTTTTGATCTATGGTAAGCCTGAATAAAACCACCAAATCAGTATAAATGTCTAGAATATACCTGAAGGAAAATGGTTACAATAGCTGTAACGGTCTCCCCCCATCCATATTTCATTCCCGTACTCATTGCATCATGTCACTATCCACATATTGATCACTGTCTTTTTATCAATTATGCACAGCTGGCATTACCATATAGTGCATTCCAGGCAACCCGTAACTCGTGATTTCACAACCTTTTACCCGTGAAAGTGCCCTGGAACGGCAGTCAAACCCATAACTTACTACTTGTGAATTCGTACCTGATCATTGTACTCCCAGTTACAGTTGTTGACGTCACACACACATAAACAACAATGGCAACCCATGTAATCAAAACAATACACATATGACTACAGGATATGTTTATTAAATGAAGCCCAAAATAGGTTGCCGACTATAAATTGCTAGTATCAGCTAACACTAGCTAACATCAACTTTAGGTAGCCGTTAGCTAACGTTAACTTTAGGCATAGGTTGGCCATTGATGTTGTCATGACTTTTGCCTGGAACACTACCAAGTCGTAAGTCGTGACATGAAGTTGTAACTTACAGGCTAAAAATTGTGTCTGGAAGGACAGCATAAGTCCTGTGTTTTCCAACCCTCTCCTCGGGTAACACCAGATGTTCCATGTACTTGATCTGTTTCTGAGCTAGCACACCTGATTCAACTCACCTGCAAATTATCAGGCCCTTGGTTAATGAATACGTTGAGCTAGTAAATTGTGGAACGTCTGGAGTGCCCCGCGGAGTGGGTTGAAAAACACTGCCTTAGTCATTAGTACTGGTATTTAGTTCAGGCCATCTTGTGTGTTTGATGTCGCTCATTAATTTATGTTACTGTATTTGTTAGGTAAGGTAGTGTAATGTTTTCCTGACATGTTTGACTCCACAAAGTCAATTTATTTTTCCTAAGTGTGTTTTCGGTATATTAAACTGTTTCATTTTGATTCATCATCCTTCGCAGTTGTCTAAATTTTTCCTGCACCTGCACTCGAGTTTGTTATGACAATAGCCTCATAACCCTTAATTAACCCTTTTACGAACATTGTTTAAAATGTCAGCCTAAAATTACAGACCCACATCTAACTACTCTTAGCTCCGGACCTGAAGCAAGGAGATGAATACAGTATGTGATACCATTTGAAAGTATAAAGGAAAATATAACACCATCCCTATTTAGGGACATTTATCCCCAGGAAAACTTACATCAAAGACTTCAAAAAATGTATATAATAATCCTAAAATGTAGGTGGTTGAACTGTCATCTGCTGTGTTGAGAACGGCTGTCAGTAAATGTAGCAGCACATTTCCGCCATGTTTGTTATTAAACTCAGTGGGAGAAAACCTTGAGACAGTCTGTGACATCACAGCTATGGCCATTCAGCCTCATTGACTTTCTGGCACTAATTACAGTGGATGGCACTTTATCAACCACTAGAACATGGATTATGCCAGGGGGAAAGAACAACGAGTCAATGACAGCCTTACAATAACCCACATCACAGAGGCATTAAACAGCCCTGTGGAACGGCACAAGGCATCGGCGCACACAGATCCTTAACGAGCTCCTTTATTGCTCGCTGTCAAGATTTTATTTCATGCTCGCCATTTTCAGCGTTTTATTTGTCTTGGAGAAGATTTTGGTGTGACCTTTTCCCAGCTAGGCGAAATTACTTCCACTAACTCCTAAATCTCTTTGGGGAATGAGTGACAGGTACGATAAAGTAAAGCCCAAGGATTCTTTTCAGTCTGCAAACAAGACACAATTTGGGACTTTGTCCATGTCAAGTGTGTCAGATGTGCAGTCAGGGTAGAGCTGTGGCAGCATCAAAGGTGTTACAAAAACAACATCCGCAGCTCTTTTCTCAGTGTTGGCATGGACACGCATTTGAAGTACCGTCACATGAAAAGGAAATTCAACCAGTCAGATTCTATTTCGACAGATTTTCACCCAGGATTGGCAGAAAGCACCTGAAAGTAAACAATTTTAGAACTAACCTTATCAAAAACTGCTGTAATTTGTGAGGTATAGCAATGGTTATAAGAACCTGAAATAATACAAGACTGTTAAGCATCTATGTATTTATTGAACTCTAGGTAGACATTTTCCCTCAGCCACTAACCAGAAATGCTTCAGACTCGACTCTGACTGTAAGGGGAATGAATCTAAGGTCGTCACAGTGTGCCACATTTTCCCTCCAAGGAACAGAGAAGGGAAGGATGCAAGTAAAGTCTCTCTGCGTGCGTGTAATGGCCTTCTTCTCTCCTGAGACACATTAACAGAAACATAGACAAAAGACTGTCTGTTCTTTGACGTTTCAAGAGGAGTTGCGTTGGACTAACGAGCCTGGGATGAAAAGTTTAGAGCTATGCAGTCTGCACAAGGGGAAAGCTTATGGTCTTTACATGTGGTTGCATATTTGCAACATTTGTTGAATTTCCATTTTCTTGCAGACAGAAGAAGCTGAAAGCAATTAGAGTATGTCTGAGCTAAAACTCAGATGCCAGTTTAGGCTTTTGGTCCTGCCATTCAAACCACAAAAGCCTTGATAAGGTTAGGTGAGCCCAAATTCACTTCATGGTCCTTTTCCTAATGCTAACATTTCATAAACAAATCCATTCATGGCAAGCTGCAGGCAACATTCTACATCTGTTGTTAATTTTATCCATGCAACTTTAAGCCAGTACAGTAGCATTTCCTCAATTTCAGCCCAGGGCCGGATAACTGCAATTGGGGCTGATGAACAGATTTTAATGCCCCCCCTCAGGAAAAATTATAGTGTCTGGGACTGTAAAACAATATATATGATGAAAATAATAATTTGGTTACAAGGCACCTTGGAGATCGAGGACCTTAGGCTCTGTGCCTGTTTGGTAATCAGTATACACCACATAATCTATTGAGAAACTGCTGAATTTTATTTTCTGAAATAGATATACCACTAAAATAAAAAGTTTCACCAGAAAATAAAATGTATTCTATTTCAGATATGTCCCCATTGGCTCGTCAGACTAGTTGATATATATCATGATATTGCCTTTTCTCCTGCTTGAATGCCCAGTTCTTCACTCTGGTAGCAAAAAGACAGGAGTTTATTTTGTGAATAAAATGTGAGGAGTGAGAGATGGCAGCTTCTGTTGATGTTCATTAATTGGAAAATTGTCAGTTTTCTTAAACACTGAACCTATTCTTGAAGTTTGTCAAATAGATAAGTAAATATATCTCTAAGCCTATTGGGTTTGCCACAACATATGAAAGAATCTCATGACAATTATTATTGCTTATCATTTGTATCCCCCAATTAATTTTACTGTATACCTTGTATTGATATTAGTTTTTGAGTATGTGACCCAGCATATAATTTATTTGGGTAACATCTCATTCACTGATGAACCAGAAAATGTCATGTGATTTGAGAAACAGGATTAACAATGCAAATTGATAATTGACTTGAGCTGCTGTTTCATAGTAATTACTTGTTACATAACAATAAATTGATATTTAGTATAACTTCAATGTAAAAACATAAAAAATCGAAATATGTTTCTTATAATACAGTTAATTTCAAAACATTATAACATTAAAACATTATAAAAGTACTAATTATGAGTGAAATACATAAACTATTATTCCAGAAAAGTCTTAATGAGGTAAAATATGCATGTACCTACAAAGCTGCTAAAACGGACAATTCGAAAATGAATCAATGAAAACAATAAACGGTTTGACTCACCGTTGCAGATTCCAGCTCTGCTCTTGCTCTACTGTGTCTCTCTTTGGCACCTGTTGACAAGCTCAGAGAAGGAGCTTCAGGGGCCCTTACAACCAATGACTTTGTGGATCCTAAAGCAGTAGCCTTTCCCTCAAGTAGCTGGATCACACTGCGAACTGCCAATGGGCAAGAGTTTGGGAGTGTCCTTTCTTTTCTTGTTCCTCAGTAATGGAACCAGTGGGGAGAGATAATGAGAGAAATTCCCTTAGTTTAATTCTAGACCTAAACAATTACATCTACTTGACCCCTGCCCACGCCTCCTGACTTCGCTGTCAAAGTTAGAGTTTGAGTTGCTCTCATATTTTTAAAATAGTTTTCCTTCTGCAGAACCAGTGAATGGAATTCATCACTTCAGCAAGAATAACAAAAACTGCAAAGCAACTAGAGAAAGTTCGGATCTACCCCTGATATCGGTGTGGTGCCAAGAAAAACCTGGACATTTTGTGAAAAACAGCAAGTCTAGTCATTTATAAATTTCATGTCAGATCTGCAAACCTTTATCAACCTAATTGGTTAAGATTGAATTAGCATATGATTTGTAATGCAGTAGTACATAAACTACAACAATAAAAACATAAAGATTTGTTTAAAGTCAAATTTAAAAGGTACAGAGTTGGTCATTTCTACACGAACGGGGTTGTCCTAACCAACACCGTCATGACCCACCACAGTGGACGGAGTGAAATCACTAAAGAGTAGCTGTCCACTGGCATCTGTTTGTCTCTAAATATATATATGGTATCACATTACTTCCACATACGGGCTGTCGGTAAAATAGTTCAAGTGAAACTTGAGAAGAGGCCAGGTGTGATGATCTTTATTAAAGGACATATGTTACTAATGTCTGAAATCAGTGGGTTTCAGAGCCTGCCATGCAGTACAGGGTGAAGTTGCCATTGGACACTGATGTTCGCTCAGTTTATCATGTTTTAAATAAAGCATTGTGAGACAAATTTTAAACCTGTAACAAGGGGAACTTTTACACAGCCTGGTCTGCAAAAAGAATCTGATGATACAAAAAACTTCCTTGTGTAACCAAATTGAGCAAATATTCTAGAACAACCGGATGGCACCGGATGAGAACCATTAGGGGCAATCAGATTCTCCTGATATAGATGATTATCTCAAAACATTCAGCTGAATGTTCAGTTTCAACACATTTTAATGGCCCTTGGCATTGTATAGCACTGTCTAGCCCGGTGTTATGTCCTTCATAAGAAAATGCTAACAGATTTGCATTGGTGCATTCAGCCCTTAATGACTGAACACCTAGGCTACTAAAGATACCAGCTGCCAATTAAAGCCAGCAATAGGAGATAATAAGGGAATAGTTTCTGGTGTCGAGGAATGTAAAAAACCCTAACAACAAGTGAATAAAATGTTAAGGGATGAATTGTTGTTAACGAGTCTGAATCTCAGCAAGCGACTCAGCATGAATCAGTAAAATTATAATGTTGTCCAAATGTCTGAGGCCTGGGATTCAGCGGGAGAGATAAGAACAAGCCCTTCAATTCAACCAATTGTATTTATTTATATCATTGCATAAAATCTGTGTTATCTAGATGCTATCTATACATGCCACGTTTAGGGATTTTGAGAAATTCTATGTTATTATGAGACAAGATAAAATTTCAAACAGTCTCTGATTCAGAAGCTGGTAAACATGATGAAATCACATACAAAATAATACAGTGGCAAGAAAAAGTATGTAAACCCTTTGGTATTACCTGGTTTTCTGTATTATTTGGTCATAACATTTCAACTCAGAAAAACTAATAACACAATTCACATATCATTTTAATTCTTATTAAACACACCGTGTAAAAACTCACATTGAAGGGTGGAAATCTTATGCGAACCCTTGGATTTTATAACTGGTTGACCCTCCATTGGCTGCATTAACCCTAAACAAACCACTTCTAGTATTTCTGGATCAGTCCTGCGCAGTCCTGCATAACAGTTATAAAACTGTTTCAATTTAGCATAATTCTTGGGTTGTAGCTGTTTGTAGCTGACACCCTAGGATTCTCAGGCTAGAACGAGGAAGAAACGCACACCTTATAGGCGAGGTGCTGGCTATGGGATACGAATGAAAGAATAAATGAAAAAGCCGCACACTCTAGAGCTCAGATGCATATAAAATTAATTTAATAATACCAACGTTTCGACAGACAAGCTGTCTTCATCAGGGTATAATGAAAAACACTGCAGTTCAACATGTTATTAT
>JACXGM010004300.1:0-38499 GCA_016801145.1 Umbra pygmaea | reverse complement strand
TGTTTGTTGTTCATGTGCATGTGTGTTAACTATTGATCTGAAGAGGGACTTTTGAAGTCAGAGTGTTAAGTTTTGATTGCAGAATGGCAGTTTTGATTGCAGAATGGCAGTTTTGACATGGCAGTTCAATGTTAATCTTCAAGTGTTGTGTAAAGCATTCTTGTGTGTTGAGTTTTGACTCAATGAGCCAAATTATGCACTTTGTGTGTTAGCAATTGTAAAAAACTGTAAAAGAAAAGGTGGTGTTACACCGTCATAGCCAGGATGAGACCTGAGCCATGGTTAGGTTTGCTCCTCCTAGAGGCCAGGCTTTTTTCATTATTCCTTTTCAATATTTCATTATTCCTTTTCTTATCTGTCTGTGTTATCAACTTAATTAGCACCAGCTGATCCTTGTGTCTAATCAGTGTGTGTATAAGTTTACCCTCTTGTCTTCTTTTGTTGGTGTGTGTCATTGTGTCACATGGTAGGATTGTACGAAAGGAAGCCCTGAAAGATAATTAATATATATTTTTTTTTTCACGCTCAAGTGTTTGCTTTTGTAAGACCTATTTTGGCCACTGGTCTTAAAAAAAATTATTTGGCGGAAATGGGTAAATTAATCTCTCTTGTCTATCAGGGCTTTTGTAGGAGGGAGTATGAAGAGCTACTGTAGTTTAACATAATCTTTAGTTAGTGTGTATCTGTGACTTCCCCATGTAGTGTGTTCTAGCACACTTGTTAATTAAGAGACATTCTGTTTTCAATATTATCATCCATGCCTATACCGCGTAAATATATATTGGGTGATAGTGGACATTACAGTATGGTCCATAATGGTCATCTGCTCTGCCTGTGGCACTCTGTTCCTTCTGAAAATAAACAATTCTGACAAGCATTCCAGCATCCTGCCTCCGCTCTACAACACCACCATGACAGAATGACACACCAGCCAACGGGAGGTCGCAGGAGCCACAGGCTGTATTTCCACCACGACAGCCTGTGAGATATGCAAAGGAGAAGATCACCTCGGTTTTGCCAAAATCTTTTTCGGGGGAAGTTAACAGGTTTCTGGAGGATGTCTACTCCTGCCTGGGCTCTCTCCCTCTGCCCGGGTCTTCGGTCATCCAGCATGCCAGCAAGTGGGTAAGCTGTGTCAGGCATCTATTCCATCTGCCCTGCTACCTGGGACACATCTACATCACACCGGCAGTCGAGGACAAGGCTTTGCCCCCTGGCTGCCGAGTCTCTACCGGCAACCCGAAGGAGCCAATGCCAACCTGCTTCGGGAAGAGTTCCGGCAGCCTAGGATCAGGCTCGGCCCCCAGGCTGCTGAGGCATCTCAGAAAGTTTTCTGCCTGCGCTCTACAACACCATTGTGACATACACAATGTTAAATAGTGGACTGTCCCAACATTTTTGGAGTGTGTTACAGTCATCCGATTTGAAATTATGTATATTGTCAAAAATAAATGACATTCACAAAGTTAAACATCACATAGTGTGTTACAGTTTTTCCAAATGCTAAAACACTAAAAGTGAATGTCCAGACCAAAGCGTCAACCAAAACACTACACACAGTGTTGCATGTCACACACATTGGCCAATGATGAAACACTCTGCAGTCAGCACGTCCATTCAATAATCAAAACACACACGACATTAGCAACACCCCCGCACACACAGTAAAACACTTAAACAGTAATTGAACACCAATCAGTCACATATGTAGAACTATACATAGAAATCAGGTATGAGCACCTGTTGTGAGACAATCGCAAATATGGAGGCTGAAGGACCAAGGGGAAGGAAAAGACGAGGAAGAAACAGGAAGAGGGAGAGGAGAACGAGGAAGAGACGGGATAGAGGGAGAAAAGAATGAGGAAGAGACGGGGGAAGAGGGAGAGGAGAACAAGGAAGATACGGGGGAAGAGGGAGAGGAGAACGTAGAAGAGACGGGGAAGAGGGTGAGGAGAAAGAGGAAGAGACTGGCAAAAACCAGATATCGGGGCCGAAACATCATCGGCCAAAGGGCCATCGAGAACGTCCCCGGGCAGTGCGGGGGCAATATCACCATGTGTGCTGCCATTAGTGGTCAGGGAGTCCTCTATCACAATGCCACCCTGGGTCCAACACTGCACACATCCTGACATTTCTGCATGCACTACATGCCGTGGTCACATAGGACCGACCAGGGCAGCCCATGTTCGTTGTCATCTGGGATAATGTCAGTTTCCACCAGGCTGCTTTGGTCCGGGACAAGTTTGCCAACCATGACCATTTCATGGTGCTGTACCTGCCCCCTTATTCCCCGTTCCTCAACCTGATAGAGGAATTATTTTCGACATGGCAGTGGAAGGTCTATGACCGAATGCACGCGTCCATTCGGTCACAGACCGAATTCCCGCGTGCCGCTCCTGCAAGCAATGGAGGAGGCGAGGTGGTGATATTTTCCCCATTGCCTGGCGAGGGAGAACATTCCCTGCGATGTGGACGAGGTGACGAGGATGAGGTGACGTGGCCCGACCCCAATCGACGGAGTGGTCCCTGACTTATAATGGTAGTTGTTGTGCTAGCTGTACAATGTATCACTGACGCTTGGTTGCTGGAATAAAAATAGTTTAAAAACTACAAATGACAGAAGTGTCTTGAATACAGTTGACCAGTGTGTTGTGTCTGTTTGACTGTTTATTGTTAATGTGCATGTGTGTTAACTATCGATCTGAAGAGGGCCTTTTGAAGTCAGAGTGGTCAGTTTTGATTGTGAATGTCTGATTGACATGGCAGTTAGATGTTACCCTCCAAGTGTTGTGTCAAGAATTCTTGTATGTTGAGTTTTGACACGATGAGCCAAATTTTTCATTTTGTGTGTTAGCAATTGGGAAAAACTGTAATAATGTATTTTTAATATAGTACAAGGTTAACTTATTTTTCAAATTACTATTTATTTTATCTTGACATATAAAAAGTTGACAGTCTGCACAACTAATTGTCATTGTATCCTTTTAAAAGAAAATTGTCCCCGTCCATTCAACTATGGTGCTCACCGTAGATATTTAGTGTTCCTGGCAATCGTGCATACCAGGCTTTAGTCATTCATTCATTCATTTAGTTCCTGTTTGTGCTTCTCTGTGCTGTTATTCATTGTTTCTATGTAAGGTCTGTGTGTATGTGTGTTTACTATTTTGAGATATGTATTGCCCATAGAGACTACTTTACTTTTGTACAGTGTTAGTTATACTAAACATAATGTCTCTTTATCCTTCGTGTTTGTCTCCCTTTCTTCCCAAACACACCATAGATTATTACAAGAGGGAAATGACACAATGCTTTTTATTGTTGTATTGCATATTTTTTTACATACATATACACAGTATAGTAAACCTTGCAAAAATTTGCAAAACATGAAATTATACAAAATGTTATAGAAAGAAAACAGACATGGTATTAACAAACCAACAACTAGACAACTAACCATTGACTCCTTCAGGCAGAAACCTTGTATCTCTACCACATTTTCCCATTGACCACCCTACAATTATGAAAATTCAAATGACATTTGAATACAATTTCTTGTCACTAGAGTGATTGAATCATTTGACTACCTTCAGGGTGGTGTCTGCTTTAAGCAGATGTAAGAAAATAATAATAAATAGGCAAAAGTGGAGATATGGGGTTTCACCCGACAGTGAGAAATCATGATCAGTTAGTCATCAAAAGTACAATTTTTGGACCCCTTCGTCGCTCATATTTTGATGAAGTAAGATCAAGCTGATAAACAACAGTTATATTTTTTCACAACCTTTGTTTCTCATCTATACGAGAAAAGAAACCGTAAACAATTATGTAGCAGTATGTTCATGCCATATATGTTGACTATTGCAAAACTACAAAGGGTGTAACTGGCACTGGCATTGTGGTTAATTTGTTAAAATGTAGATGACCCATTTAGATTCTGTCACATCTTAGAGTGCAAGTGCTTTAAAAGAAAATCCTAAACATATGTAAAAATGTTTTCCAGATAGATAAGCAGCACCCTTCATTTGCAGGACCAAGTTGACCATCTCAGTCTAAGTTTGATCCTTAACTGTCCCTAGTGGACATGTAACTGGTGAGATATTTGATGATACAAATTGGACAGGACTCACTGTATAGGCATAAACTCTAGGCACTCACCTTTTCCCCTTTCTGTTTCTGAAATTCACACAAATTTACATACCACAGAAGGGTTAAAGAGAGGTTAATAATGAAGACAGTCAGGCTCGGCAGAATATTAGATGCTTTTTAGCAGAATTTTTTTATGCGTTATACTGCAACAGGCAAATTTTGGTTATACTAGTGAAATGTAACAATGTAAATTAGTTATGCTAATGAAATGTAACAGTGTAACTCTGAATTTCAGTAGAAAGACAATATTGACAAATTTGACATGTCATGTTTTAAAAGGATCTATCAACAAGGCATCAGATCATAAAACACAAAAAAGCAGCTGATAATGTAACTAGTTACTGTATCTACTTTAAGCATACAGTGGTGCTTGAAAGTTTGTGAACCCTTTAGATTTGTCTATATTTCTTCATAAATATGACCTAAAACATCATCAGATCTTCACACAAGTCGTAAAAGTAGATGAAAAGAACCCAGTTAAACAAACTAGACAGAAATATTGTACTTGGTCATTTAATTATTGAGGACAATGATCAATTATTACATCTTTTTGAGTGGCAAAATTATGTGAAACTCTAGGATAAGCAGTTAATTTGAAGGTGAAATTAGTCAATTAATCAGGTGTGAGTGGGCACCCTGTTTTATTTAAAGAACATGGATCTATCAAAGTCTGATCTTTCCAAAAACATGGTTGTGGAAAAGAGAGTTCTGAGGAACTCAGAAAGAGAGTTGTTGATGCATATCAGGTGGGAAGTGTTTACAAAACCATCTTTGTAGATTTTGGAGTCTACCAATCCACAGTCAGACAGCTTGTTTACAAATGGAGGACATTAAAGACTATTATTACTCTCCCCGGGAGTGGTCGACCACAAAAGATCACTTCAAGAGCAAGGCGTGTAATAGTCTGCGAGATCACAAAGGTACCATAGGTAACTTCTAAGCAACTAAAGGCCACTCTTACATATGCTAATGTCAATGTACATGAGTCCACCATCAGGAGAACACTGAGCAACAATGGTGTGCATGGCAGGGTTACAAGGAGGAAGCCACTCCTCTCCAAAAACAACATTGCTTCTTGTCTGAAATTTGATCAATATCACGTCAATAGACCAGAAGGCCATTAGAAAACTGATTTGTGGACAGATTTGAACAAAATTAAACTTCATTAAAATTAAAGGTACAATTATGCAAGCTCTTCCTCTTACTAAAGGTGCAAAAATGCACCTTTGAGGGTACCACCCCAGTGACAAGCTTTTGTACCTTAAAGGTACTGTTTTGTACTTTTTTTCTGAGAGTATTAGGGTAAAGGCAGTGACGCAAGCACCACAACGGTCATTTATAGCGCTGTCAATAGACTTTAGTGCAGCGCCACATACAACAGCATTTAACAGTTGAATGTTTTTGTAACACTGGGTTTTTGATTGGAGATAAGTGTGTAAATCATCTTATGTATGCAGATGATCTGGTTGTTTTCAGCTCAAGTAGTGCTGGGTTCCTTCAGCGACTTGCTGTTTTTTTTTGTTTCAGAATACGAGGCTGAAAACAACATCCAATACAATTAAAAAAAAAAGAGTGTTGTGTTGATATGTCCTCTATACGGAGTTCGAACCATGGCATTTAAAAACTAGGCTGGAGTCATAGACATTGAGTAGCTACTTAACAGAGAAACACAAAAGACGAAGGCTCCAGCATAATATGTATTATAGCCTACGCGACAGACAAACGAAGCGACAGGCGTAATTCATAAGTTGGACCAATCAACGTAGACCTAGGAAAAGGGAAAATGGAAAGACCCTGCTCTAGAGTAGGACCAAAAAGAGTTATAGGAACTGCGGTGCGAGGAACTAAACAATCCAGCAATTTCTTCTATCGGAACACAAGAAAAAAAAGGTTATAGGAACGTTATGTTCTAGGAACTGCAAAAATCCCTGCAGACGGAAAGCGGCTATCGACCCTGAGCACGCAAGTTGTTCTACCAAAGAATGGTTCAAAATGTAAATCTTTGGAATGGCCCAGTCAAAGTCATGACCGATTGAAAGGTTGTGGAACGACCTGAAGTGAGTAGTTCATGTGAGGAAACTGACCAACATCTCAGAGTTGAAGCTGTTCTGTATGGAGTAATGGACAAATATTCCTCCAAGCCGATGTGCAAGACTGATCAACAGTCATCAGACATGTATAGTTGCAGTTATTGCTGAACATTGGGGTCAAAAGAGATACTGACAATTTGCCACCTACAGATATGTGATAATGGAACATTTTCCTCAATTACCATGTATAACATTATTTGTTTAATTGGGATCTCTTTATCTACTTTTAGGTCTTGTGAGAATCAGAAATATAGAACATTCTGAAGGGTTCATAAAACATTGAGCACCATTGTACAATATATGCACAGCTGCGTGGCCTGTTAAATGTGTCCAATTATTTCTTGCACACATTACACTTTAAGTCCGCCTCTAGTTTTCTATGGATTCTTAAAAAACTTTATTTTTACTTACTTTCATAGAAAATAAGAGATTACTTGACTTTAAAAGTATTTTTAAGAGAATTGAAAATAGCATAAACATTTATTTTAAACATTCTGAATATATTTTTGTCTTTATTCCCTTCCCCTAAGCTAAAAAAAACTCTAATTCAAGCATTCCAAAAAAAGCAAATAAATTGTAAAAAAAAATACAAAGTGAAAGTACTTTTCACCAGTTTTGGTAAATTCCTAATTTAAACCAAAATTCTTCGGTAAAGCAAGTTCAAATCTAACCAGTGATTAATGAAATTAAAACAAAATGTTTAACCTATTAGTTTTGGTCACTAGTTGGTTATAAGCATCTGTTACTTGGTAAATTATCATCTTCCCAAAACAGGGGAAACCAGCCAAGCCCTTTAACTTTGTAAGTTTTACAACTCTGCCAAAAAAGTGATTTAATAAAACTAAACTATTATACTATAAAAAACATATTGTGTAATTTATTGTAATAGCCATATAGAACTTAAAAAATTTGGACAACTGTTTGTATTTTAATTTGTTTTATGTAAAAAAAAATCAGTTTAACTATCATATTATTTTCCCCTTCAGCGTTTTTGTATTCAAATTTTGCCTGCATGCAAGTGAATCTACAGGATTCTTGTAGATGTTATTTCAGAGGACCTGGAATGGACTGAGCTTCTTCGTTCAGACAACATACTAGCATTTGACCTGGTGAAGAACTTTGGCAACCATTTTCTTAGTAACTTCATTACAAGAGTCATGAATTTCTGTCCAGCAAAAGCGTAGATAATCGGATTCAAACAACAGTGCGTGTACGCTATCCCCTCTGTCCATTGCATTGCCAGAGCTATGTTATTATGAGTTGTACAGCCCTGTATATAGTTCTGTGTCTCCAGATAACGAAGACAAATGACCACGTTATATGGAGTCCAAAAGCAGATGAACACCACTATTATGATACATATCAGTTTGATGGCTCTGTGCTTTTTGGTTGTTTTGATGTTGACTAAAGTGGGAACAATCCTGGAATAGCATATAACCATGACTAAAAGCGGGAGAAGCAGACCCAAGACATTCATTTGCAAATAAGAAAACTGGTGCCATGCGGTATCCTGTGGGTACACCGTTTCACATTTTGTGGCTCCTGTCTCAACATTCACCTCTGTAAAGATGATGGTGGGCAGAGAAGCACAGAGACTGATAGCCCAGATGAACAGTGACAGAATGATCCCCACTCTGATAGATCTGTGTCTGGCCATGGTGTGAGCGTGGACTATGACCACATACCGATCCACTGTCATGATCACCATGAAGAAAGTGCTGCCATAGAATCCCAGCATGTACATTCCGTTTGCCAGTTTGCACACAAAGTTCCCCAGGTGCCAGCTGTTTGTGGTGGCGGTGTAGGCCCAGAAAGGCAGAGAGATGACAAACAGAAGGTCCGACATTGCCAGGTTGAAGAGAGAGATATCGGTCATGTTGCTGGTCCTCCTGAACTTTAGCAAGACACAGACCACCAGGCTGTTACCGATGAAGCCCACAATGAAGACCAGGCTGTACAGTGTGGGTAGAAACACACGTCCGAACTCCGCTACTGTGGTATTGTTGCATGGCTGACCCTCTCCTGTTGTTAATCCATAATAATCAGAATAGGACTCTATTGACTCTGTCTCATAATCTGTGGGTAATATTGGAAATTGACATTCTTAGCCAACAATACAGAGAAAATGGTGAGTGCATATATGTTAATACTTTTTCATACTTTGTCCCTTATAGGAATCAAAAATAGCATTGCATGCCATGCGTTATTAACTCAGACACACATTGTTAAAGCCTTTCATTTTTACGCTGCCAACAATTATTATTTTTTTAAGATAATTGTTACTTGGCAATTTTGTGTTTCTGGTCTAGTAATTAATTTAAGAAAAAAGTAATTATGCATGAGCCGTCAAACTACATCCAGGCTGATGATAAATATATCCTGGTTCTGCTGTGACACCTACAGGTGAATTGCTGTGTCAGACATACAAACTATACTGAACAAGACTAAAATTGAACAAGCAACAGTTTAATCAATTTTACTAAGATAATGTACCTTTTAAATTAGTAAATAAAGGCCCAACCAAGTGAAATTGATTAATTAAACCGTAATCTATCGATTTCACATTTGTGAATACAAAACCAGGAATATTTTATATCAATTCATGTTTCAGTCTATACAGACATTTGTTATAGAGTACAATACGAGCTCATTTTAGAAGTACATTTTTCCGAATATGAAGTAAATTCCAAATATGTCGTAGTTTGAATACTTAGTCATTCTAAAATATTTCAATATTCAACACTTGAAGTAATTATGTTTCTTTTTTGCACAAAATTGTCACAAACATAAAGAATCATTGTGTTACTCTGAGAAATAGACATATATTTTTATCTTCAAAAGGTTTTCTATATGTTAACAAAAAGTTGGCTACTCACCTGCCATGATTAATGATCAATTAGTTCTTTGATATTTCCTCTCAGCGCGCTCATGTCTCTTGTGTTCTATCTACAGCAGCCTATATCACTACCAACGTAGTTTCTACACCTCCCTCAGAAGGAGGTACTGGGAAGTCATTAGAAATTCATTTCACAATTATTTTTAGACTTTAAGGTTTTGTTTTACAATGTCCTCTTGATATGATCACTTGTAAAGAT
Source organism: Umbra pygmaea (assembly GCA_016801145.1). NCBI lineage: Eukaryota > Metazoa > Chordata > Actinopteri > Esociformes > Umbridae > Umbra > Umbra pygmaea. The sequence continues at coordinate 29,168 of JACXGM010004300.1, read as the reverse complement.
TGTCTGCCAATGTCAGACAAAGCATGCTCAGACAAGCCATATAAATAAAATAAAAACAATACATGGCTCTGGAGTGGCCGAATCTTATTTTTAACATAGTAAGAATCTAAACGTTTTAATTATTTAATTCCCTACATTTTCAATTTGGTAACTGCAAGTCACCTAGAAACACCCATAATAGCGAAATTTAAATTCATATGTAGCCGATTTTGTCTACTTTAAAATAAATATAAAACAGATATATTTCGTGGTCTTACCACAGTACTTGCAGTGGATTGTAGAATAGAGTATGCAGACGTTAATTAGCCATTTTGTAGTCACACAGTGACCTCATGTGGGGAGAGTTTATATGGCATACTACCATATCTACGTAGGCTGCAGACGCAATTCGACCAAAACTTTGAATGATTTTATGCTATCAAAGTTTGGAAATAAGCGATAGTAGATCAAGCTAACTATATGTACCTTAATACGTTTTAATTACGCGACGTAAGATAATTATTCAGTACGGAATTGTTTAACCTGGTTTAAGGTCAAACATTATTCTTTGATCTGAGTCTATCATCTTTTTAGACAGTCCATTTGTATGGCCTTTCTGTAACGATAAGTGGGCGTGTTTAAATTAGGACTAAACAAATATAAAGTGAAAAGATTACAAGAATGTGGCATCATTTTCAAGTATTTTTATAATGAATAACCAGTGTTTAGGCTTTTGTTAAACGCAAAGGGGCGCGGGGTTACGGACTGGGTTTCATATTTTGTTATAAGGGCTGCTGGGAAGCCAGGGTTCAAATAGTGTTTTTTTGTTTAGCGCAAGGCATTGATTTCTTTAATGTGGATTTCTATGTTTAGCACTATAATAACCTAATTAATATTCTCTGAAGACAATATTGTAAACCAAGCAGTACTGTGCATCCAATAATATATTTTGGCACCTGGCTTTTGTACAAAAATGTACATTAGATTTGCATATTGTAGGATAAATAACACGAATGCTCTTCTTTTTTAAAGACAACAGCTTGGAGAGGTAGAGAGGCTGTTATGAAAACTGCTTTATTTACGTCCCAGTCCTACCGCTCTTGTTCTGCAGCTGGCAGCAAGTGGCACAGGACATGGAATTCCCAGCACGATCGCCAGTGCGGATTGAAGGCGGGCTCGGACTAGATCTGGGACAACTGGCAAATACACGGATTACTCTGAAGTCTGTAATTACCTGCTACGGTGAATGTTGATCGAAACAATGTTTGATTCGACGTAAGTACATGTACACATTTTGTCGATCAAAACTGGAATATGTATTATGTATCCCCTCGGACATTTTGTTGTGTAGGCAACTGTTACCATGTTTAGTTTGCAAATGAGAGCGTCAACTTTTAAGCACTCGTTTACTGATCTACAGTAGCTAGCTTTATTTTGGAATTCTGGTCAAAATAAAAACAATTAGCCCACTGAAATTATGTTGAATGCATTACCTAAAAATCAGAAAGACATGTTTTTAAACATTAAGCATTATCATACTTAATTTGTTTAAGAATTATACATGATTTAAAGAAAAGTTAAATTAACATGTTTTGTTTTTGTGTCCTTTTAGCTAATTTTAATATCAATGGGGTCGGAAATCAGTCGAGTTTTGGTGTCATTTATGACAGGACGCAAGGAATCTATAGAGTATAGCCAATCGTTTACTACTGGAGGTGGACATTGTCAATCACACATCGCCACATTCAGATGATGGACTTCACAGCCAGAAAACCTCCGATAGGGTAAGTGTGAGAAAGGGCATGACTCCAATAATGAATTGTTCCACATGCAAAAATTGTACATGAATAATAATAAGCATTTTACAGCTTTTAAATAACATTTAGTAAAAATCACAGAAGCATACATGGTTGTAAAGTGACTTAAAGGAAACTGGTAGAACATGCCATTTGTCTAGGCAAGACATTGCATGTAGGTCATTTTTGATTGGGCAGTTAGCTTTGTCAGTGTAATACACTATGTGCACAATTATTAGGCCAAGTCAGTATTTTGATCATATACACATTATTATGCATATGTTCCAAATCCAAGATGTATAACTGGAATACTTGCTTATTGGATTTAAGCATATCAGGTGGTGTGTATTTGTGTAATTAGGTGTGTCTCCTAAGGAGATCAACAATATATCAAGGTGTGCAAAATTATTAGGCAGCTTCTGTTCCTCAGACAAAATGGGCCAAAAGAGATTTTACTGACTCAGGAAAGTAAAAATTTGTAAAAAGTCTTTCAGAGGGATGCAGCACTCTTGAAATTGCAATGATATTGGGGCACAGAACCATAAAACGTTTTGTTCCAAATATTTAACAGGGTCGCAAGAAATGTGTTGGGAAAAAAAGATGCAAATTTACTGCCAAAGTTTTGAGAATACTCAAACGTGAAGGTACCCATTATTAGGAACCCATTATTCTCCAGTGCTGTCATATTCCAGAACTGCAATCTACCTGGAGTTCCCAGAAGTGCTCAGAGATGTGGCCAAAATAAGGAATGCTGAAACCCAACCACCATTGAACAAGACACAAGTTGAAATGTCAAGACTGGGCAAAGATTAATGTGAAGACAGATTTTCTAAGGATTTATGGACTGATGAGATGAGAGGGACTCTTGTCAAACCAGATGGATTGGCTGGATCAGTAATAAGCACAGATCTCCACTTCGACTCAGATGCCAGAAAGGTGGAGATGGGGTACTGGTATGACCTGGTATTATTAGAGATGAGCTAGTTTGACCTTTTCAGGTTAAAGATGGACTCAAACCCAAATCCCAAACCTACTGCCAGTATTAAGAAGACACTTTCTTCAAGCAGTGATACAGGAAATCTCTCAAGACCATGATTTTTATGAAGGATAATGCTTCATCGCATGCATTGAAGTACTCCACTGCGTGGCTAACCAGTAAAGGCCTTCAAGATGAAAGAATAATGACACGGCCCCTTCCTCACCTGACCTAAACCGAATTGAGAACTTGTGGTCCCTTCTTATATTGTCAATTTACGGTGATGGAAAACAGTACACCATTCTGAACAGTGTCTGGGAGGCTGTGGTTGCTCATTATTGTTTATTTGTAAATTTTTAGTTGTTTGTTAATTGGAAAACTTTTCATTCATTTCATTTAGTTGCATAATTATTCTGCACACTAATACAGTAGTAGCCCAACAGTTGTGCACATAGATATTCTCCAAAGTAAGCCAAGACCTCAATTTTACTTTCTAAACTACAGTATTCTGGTTTGAGGTGTATTAACATTTTGCATTGACCGAGAGCACTGTAGTTGTTCAATAATAAAATAAATCCTCAATTTGCCTAATAATTGTGCACACAGTGTATTCTTAATGTACACGGCTCAACGTAATTAAGGGAACATTCAAATCACTTATTGGGTCTCGATGTCCAAAACACATTAAAGATACATCTTTACTGTACAATGTGTAATTTGTTCAGAACAAAATGATATAACAACGGTCAATGGAAACCAAAATCACCAACCGATTGAGGGCTAGATCGAAAATCAAAGTAAACAATTGAAATCACAGGCTGTTCCAACTTGCGTGAATTTCATCATGGCAACTCATAATGTGACTCAGTAATGTGTCTGTATGCACTCCTGACAATGTCTGGGAATGCTCCTGATGAGACGGCAGATGGGGTTCTGGGGGATCTCCTCCCAGACCTGGATCAGGGTATCAGTGAGGTCCTGGACAGTATGTGGCGCTTCAAGGCTATGTATCCTCAGACCATAACTGACCCAGCACCAAACCAGTCATGCTGGATGATGTTGCAGGCAGCATAGCATTCAACACGGCATCTCCAGACTCTTACGTCTGTCACATGCTCAATGTGTAGCTGCTCTTATCTGTGAAGAGAATGGGGCACCAATGGTGGACCTGCAAATTCTGCTGTCCTCTGGTAATTGGAAATCAAGCTCCATGATGCTGGGCTGTAAGCACAGGTCCCACTAGAGGATGTCAGGCCCTCATGCCCCCATCATGGAGTCTGTTTCTGACAGTTTGTTTGGAAACATGCATACCAGTAGCCCTGTGGACATCATTTTGTAGGGCTCTGGCAGTGCTCCTCCTGTTTCTCCGCAAAAACAGGAGCAGATACCGTTCCTGCTGCTGGGTTGATGCCCTTCTATGGCCCTGTCCAGGTCTCTTGGTGTAACATCCCATCTCCTGGTATCTCCTCCATGCCCTTGAGACTGTACTGGGAGACACAGCAAACCGTCTTGCCATGGCACATAGGGATGTGCCATCCTTGAGGAGCTGGACTATATATCTGAGTTTCCTGATTCACTGAGTTTACTAAATGAGTCATTCTCACCCTTGATTTCAGCTTTGGCCCACCTCTTAAAACATTTAAAACTGTTCGATCCGCCACAAAGAAATCCAATTATAAGAATACACCCCATATCTGTGTCTTATATATTAATGTTCACTAGCCACATTTTTAATAATCGTCATCTTTTTCCGTAGTAACATTTTAGGAGGGACCAACTCGGAGGATACACATCTGGAACGAAGTGTGCTTTATATATTGGGGGGGGCGGTGTTGTGGCTATGGCCAACACAGCATTGTACCCGGGGTTTGCAACTTTACAACTGGCTCTGCAACCAATCATCACTCCTAATGCCTAAACCTTAAAGCCAATCAGAGGCAGAGTGGGGAACGGTTTTTTTAAAGGCTGCAACACTGAGCAGTCTGTCGACAACTGATGTCTATTGGATGTGTGCTAGATTTACAGTGATACTTTTGACTTATAGAAAATAAAATAGTTCAATACAGGTAATCCCTATTGTTTAATTGTTTTTTATGATGTATGCTATACAAAAAATTTCTTCATAATTAAAAGAACATGACATTCTTTACAAGAGCACAGATTCTACATTGATCTAGCCTCTTAATTTTGCTCTCAAAGTGCACCAGATTGATGAGTTTAACTTTAAAATGTACTACATTTTCTCCTGGGGGAGCATGCCCCTGGATCCCCCTACAGGCTTGGGGGTTCACCATATCCTTCTCACCTTTTTTACCCCTCAACTGTTTGCATGCCTGGTTTTGAAACAGCCAGAAATAACATATCCATCTTTGAATCATATTTTCATACGCCTAAAATGTACAGCAAAAAAAACAATTATTTACTTTACTGTACAGTTACAGTAAGTGTAGGTGGCTTGTCTCTTTGTTTTAGCTCTTCTGTGTGACTTAAGGAGCCCAGAGTGTGCTATGAGCAGCTCTTTTTTTGGGTTTTGAATACTGAGATGTCCCACGTGGTCATTTTCAAACTTTATTTTTGGCATTGCATTGTGTAGGAAGTAGGCGGTTTTAGTAACCTGTGAACAACCCCAGACTAGCTGCTAGTGAGTACTTGAGAACAACCTATTACACCGGTTCTTGTTATTTGCACTTGAGTATAAACCCCAGCCAGGCCGGTCATTTGGATAGGCTGTACTCTGGTACATGAGTTGTATTACACACGATAACGGAATATTGCGGTGGCCAGACTGCCGACCTGGGGCTTGAACCCCTATTGCCATGTGGCATGTGTGGTCCGGAGTCTGCAGCTTAGACCGCAACACCAAAATAATAAACGTAAGGCTTAATGTCTACAAGCTTCCAGACTGATTTGTGAAGTAGGATCCTTGTTAATTTTAGGATGAATTGTTTTTACTTGTGGACTCTGAAAAACCAGTGTTTTGTTTAACCTTTCAATTTATTTTTCATATTTTAACTGATTTCTATTACATCAGCATATTCTCCTCTGTCTGTTCTCTGGTAATTGAACATAAAGTCTAAGTACATACTGTAGAGCAGGCATCTCCATACCTGGTGCTGGAGAGCTACTGTCCTGATTGTTTTCAATTCAACCCTATTTTAGCACACCGGATTCTAATAATTAGCTTGTGATGCTGTATGACGCAGCATTATGTGTGGTTGGAGTGAACCTACAGGACGGAAGCTCTCCAGGACCAGGGTTGGAAAGCTCTTCTGTAGAGGAAATAGGACATAGTGTCTCCAAGCACCAGCTTCACTCCTTGTTTCCACTTGTCTAGCTTTGCTTCAGTTCATAACACTTGTTGCTTTTAAATGATGTAGTCAAGAAGGCAATTGAAATAGAACTGCACAGTAAGATCTGTTCACAACAGTAGTAGCTGTGATCTCTGCTGCTCTGTGCGTATGCTGTGCTGTTAGCATGTTGAGCTCTAGGATACTGGCGCTATTTTGAGCCACTGCTGTCAGACTGTATTCTGAGGACTGTGAGGTGTGTCATTTTGTGGTGAAGACAGATCACTACACAGTACAGCTGGGGCAGCGGTGTTTAGGGTTAGGGTGTCTGACTAGTGTCTGGAAGGTCCATGGATCTAATCCAAAATGGCTAGGGTGAAAGCTTTGTCATTTTGTCCCTCTGCTACATAACCATATTTTCTCCACCTTTCACTGTAATATTTCCTAAGGTCCTTTCTGTAAATAAGAATTTGTGCTTAATCAACTTACCTGGCAAAAAATGATGAGCCCTAAATATTAAACTAAGTGGTCGAAATGTGTTAATTAATGGGTATGTTCCTAGTTGGTATTTTTGATTTTGCAAGATTGTTACCTATTGAAGGCGCAGTAACTCTGTAAGCAAGTGTTGGACCTTTTGAATAAAGCATTTAGGTGTCGCTAACAAAAAAGGCAATGTTGCTCAGCCTCTTTCATCAAGAGGCAACTTGATGAAACAAGATGTACATAATAGAGTTAGTGTTCCTCAGGGTCCTGAGCAGCTGAGCTCTGTTAATTCAGGGAGCTGCTTTAGGGAGGGTGGAACATGCTAATTGTTATTTCCTGCTTGATCCCTGCCTCCCAGGCCACACTGCTGCCCTGCCTCCTCTCCTGTGGGCTTCTAGCCCCATCAGGGATGCTTTCACACACTGAGGAGGGTGCATAGCCTACAGGCTAGAAACTATATACTGTTGGTGTGTCCTATAGGGTAAGCTGTATAGCGTAGGCTATTCTGTTTGAAACTGGCATGTTCGATCTTCAGGAATGAAGAATTATGGGTTTGAAAGAGCCTGACATTTGTGGATATGCTTCCCCCCCCAGGTATTTAACACAAACATAAGAATCAAAGTGCTAAAGTTTTAGACATTGTTCATCACCAAAACAGTAGTCAACACACAGTATCAACACACGGAAAGCATTGGATGCAGCTGCTCACAATGCGCTGTGCTTTATGATGGCCAGAAGGTTCATCACAGCATTTTGCAGAAGCAAGTTTGACTTTATTGAATGTCCTAATGCATGACCATTTTTTATAGGGCCGCAAGGTTCAGTGAGAGTTATGGGTCAACGTTTTGTAGTCTAAACCAGTCAGTGTTTTAAGTTACAGCTTAGCTGCAGTGATATGGGATGTTAAGGAATTAGCTAATTAACTGAGTACGGTGCCATCTGGTGTAAGAGTTAAGAACCTACTGTAAGTTCCATCCAAAGCTAGCTTGAAATGTTTCCGAAGGATTTATCTAGATGGTAGCTTTTGAATAGCTTAAATGGTTGTAAGGTTTCCATTGAAGAGTGGTTGTGTGTTGCATAGCTGACGATCCCTTTTTAGCACCTACAACAATCTATTGGTTTGCACCAGCCAAGTTCACTGTTAGCGTTTGTTGAAATATCTTCCAACCACTGTTAGTGCTGCTATGGTGTTTGTACCATCAGATGGGTCACTGGTTAGCGAGTCAGACTTGTAGTCGTCAGATTGCCGGTTCGATTTCTTAGGTCTGAATGTCATTGTGTCCTTGAGCCAGTGGAGTTTACCCTAAGCTGCTACAATGGATGTACCTGTACTTATTTTAACCTGCTCTGAATAAGAATGTTTGCTAAGTGATGAAATGTAAATGTGCTTAGGTGCTGTTAGTAATAAATATACACCAGTTGATCCCTGACATGGCTGCAGTGTATATTGGCCAGCAGCACAGCACCCTATACCCCACTGCTGGTTTGCTTCTAAAGCTAAACAGGGTCGGATCTGGTTAGTCCCTGGATGGGAGTCCAGGAAGTGATGTTGGAGGGCCAATAAGGGGCACTCCTTTCTCTGGTCTAAAGATCATTCCCAATGCCCCAGGGCAGTGACTGGGACATCTGCCCAGTGTAGGGTGCCCTCTTTTGGATGGGATGTTAACAGGTGTCCTGAATTTCTGTGGTCACTACAGATCCTGTGGCATTATTCATAAGAGTAGGGGTGTTAAACCTGGTGTCCTGGAAAAATGTCCAACCTGGCATTCATACCATCATGGCAACCTAATCATCCCCAGTTTTGAATTGGCTCGTTCATCCTATCTCTTCAACCTCTAACTTCTCCTAGGCCATTTCTATAAACGAAAATGTTCTCAATCAACTTGGCTTGTAAAATAAAGGATAAACAAAACATTAAAACATTTGTGACATTACAACAACAAAAATTTTGCTGCAAATGGCAAAAAAAGCATTCCCCTCTGACATTGAACCGAGATGGAACAGATGGACACCATGTACTTTACAACCAAAACAGTAACAAATGTTCTGCGGGGACCTACAGATTCAATAGTCTGTTTGACCCAAGAGTTACTGCAGTGCTTTCTCACCATCAGTGTGCAGTCATACGGACAAGCCTTGATGAATACATGTGATGACTAGCCTTGATGTGTGCTGAGGGTGGTGAATGTACAGTGTTTTGTCAATACGTGGTGCTTTTGCCTCTATAAGGTGGATGTCAACAAGCTTTTATCTTATTCTTTCTCTCTCTCTCGCTCGCTCTCGCACTCAATGATTTTATTGGCATTGTACTAATTACAAAGCGAGTGGAAAATAAGAACAGTATAATAAATAGGAAAACAACAGTTTAAAATATGTCAATATAAAGGGTGGGAGCATTTTGTGATGTAAGGTGTTGTAACAACATGTGCGTAATTAGAGGTGTGAATGATGACGTAAAGAGATGACTATTGGTAATGTTCGTCTTGTTGTTTTGTTCTGCTTGTTGTTCATATCTGCTGTGATTGCACCTTGAACGTCATTGCCTAGCAACGTTTTTCTTCAGAGGTAAATAGTGTGGTTGTTGCAGGGCTTGGTGGTCAGGGATGGTAGAGGGGTGTAAGCACAGCTAGATCTCACCCTGATAGTTTAATAATCGATTCCAGTGAGTATAATGTGTAATGCCTAAACTTAACCTTTAACTAAAAACAACTAAATGTCATTGGTAACAACATGCTTTCAATAATCCCAATCTAACTGCTATGGAATGTAACTTGATCGCCCATTACATATTATGTTCAGGACCATTCAACACAATGTCAACCCCCGTTTGAGGGCCGCTGTGTTGGAGTTTACCCCAGGATACAAGAGGGTTGAGCACTTATGCTTATGGGTAGTGGTGGGGGAAACAGACTATTGTTTGTGCATATGCACCGAACAACGGTTTGGAGTATTCAGCCTTCTTGGAGACCCTGAATGGAGTCCTGAACGGGGCTCCAGGAGACTTCAACGCCCATGTGGGCAATGATGGAGACACCCAGAGAGGTTTGATTGGGAGGAATGGCCTCCCTGATCTAAACCCGACTGGTCATTTGTTGTTGGACATCTGTGCTAGTCATAGATTGTGTATAACAAACACTATGTTCGAAAATAAGTGTATGAGGTAGCAGAGCCCCCTAGCCCGAAGGTCGATGATCGATTTTGTGATCTTGTCTTCTGATCTGAGGCCATATGTTTTGGACACTCTGGTGAAGAGAGGGGCAGAGCTGTCAATTGATCACCATCTGGTGAGAAGCTCAGTCATCTGAGATGAACGTGTAGTAGAGCCACTGCTCCTTTGCATAGAAAGGAGCCAGTTGAGTTGGTTCGGGCATCTCGTAAACCCTAGGGAGGTGTTTCAGGTTTGTCCAGCTGGGAGGAGGCCTCTGAGAAGAACCAGGACTAGGTGGAGAGATTATATCTCCACACTTGCCTGGGAACACCTCAGAATCCCCCAGTCAGAGCTGGTTAATGTGGCCAGGGAAAGGGAAGTTTGGGGTCCCCTGCTAGATCTGCTGCCCCCGTGACCCAACCTTGGATAAGCGGTTGAAGATGAGAGTTTCCAGCAGATACCGCCAATATGACAATCTTTGGATGTGTTAGACTGTTGCCACTGATGTTTCATCTGACCTTGACTCTCCTGTGAGACTTGAAGAGGTGGTTGAGTCTATCAAATCTATGGAAATCAGCATAGCTCCAGGTCCTGACGGGTTTCCAACTGATTTTTTAAAAACTTTTATCTGTGTATAATGAGTCATTAGAGTGTGGCATGCTACCCCCAACTTTAACGCAAGCATATATAGCACCTCTTCTTAAGAAGGGGAAGGACCCCACTGCCCGTTCTTCATTCAGGCCCCTTAGCATCCTTAATATTGATGTTAAGGTGCTTGCAAAGTTGCTAGTGAGACATCTGGAGGCGGTACTCCCAGCCGTCATCTCGGAGGAAAAGACAGGTTTATTAAGGGTAGACACCATTTTTTTAATTTTCAGACCTTTTTCAACATTATTTATTCCAAATGGTTCTCAAACTTCCCTGAACTTGTGGGTCTCCCCAGAAGTAGTGAATGCCTTCGATATAATTGAATGGTAGTACCTATTTGCTTTTCTCAGTAAATTTGGATTTGGTGACAAACTTAACTTATAGGCAGGCTGTTGTATGCATCTCCACAGGCCAGTGTCTGTACTAATGAAACTTGCTCTGACTGCTTTGCCCTGGAACGTGGGACCAGACAGGGTTGCCCTCTGTCCGCCTTATTCTTTGCCAGTCCTATCTGTGGCTTTGCGGGCCTCAACCTCTTTCCAGGGTGTTTCACAGGAAGGAGTAAAACATAGGTTGTCATTGTATGCTGATGACTTGTTGCCTGCAACGTCTTTACCCTCTATTCTCTTCATTTTAGAGAACTGTGTTTATTTTTCTAGTTAAAAGCTTAACCTCCAAAAGAGTGAGTGCTTTCCAATCAATCCAGCAGCATTGCGTCTTCAGCAGTTAGACTTGCCCTTACATCTCAGTTGCTCAGTCTTCAATTACCTTAGAGTGAACGTGACTCGCTCATTGCCTGCTCTCTTTTCAGCTAACTTTGCCACCCTCCTTATTCAGACATCAGTAATCAAACATGAAAGACTTTATTCAGATCATGCATGGGATGATTATGTTCACCAACTATACTTCTGCGATTGAATTTACAAGGTACCCAATCTACACACAAGAAGTAGCTGGAGAGCGACATGTCAGGATAGATAATCTGATTTATTTAACTCAAATCCCAGGCAACACTATGCCAGTTGGCGCTGCCTTGTGCAGGGGGTCTGGGGAAAGTCAGAGAACTCATAGTCAGGCTCTTGCAATGCAGTGATTGAGCCCACTAAACCACACGAAACCCCAGAAACACATACTCTGGTTGCATTCTCCAAAAACACCTTGGTGCATGCATTACCTCATTATATAGACAAGTGGAACAGGAAGTGATGTAATGGCTCAATATAATTCCATAATACTTAGATTAACTTAAATAAGTGGAATTTAATTCCTCGTTTAATTTTGGTAGATGTTATGTACAATAATCTTCAAGAGTGCCATTGATTGTGAGACCTTGATTTGGAGGACATTGATTTTTAATTTAATCAATAAATGATTTTGGTTAGTTCCATCGACACATTAATAAAGTACAGTATTTCTCATTTTGAGATTTTCTCTATAATTGTATTGTTTATATTTTTTACAGTATTGTTTGCGCATTACCAGTCAGGGGTAGAAACACAACCCTGGCTGACCTAGGCCAGTCTGTGTCAGTGCAGAGCAGGTTCTCTCTCTCTCTCTTTTTCTCTCTCTCTTTTTCTCTCTCTCTCTTTCTCTCTCTCTCTGTCTCTCTCTCTCTGTCTCTCTCTTTCTCTCTCTCTCTCGCTCTCTCTCTCTGTCTCTCTCGCTCTCTCTCTCTGTCTCTCTCTCTGTCTCTCTTTTTCTCTCTCTCTGTCTCTCCCTCGCTCTCTCTCGCTCTCTCTCGCTCTCTCTCTCTCGCTCTCTCTCGCTCTCTCTCGCTCTCTCTCGCTCTCTCTCGCTCTCTCTCGCTCTCTCTCTGTCTATTTCTGTCTATTAGAAGGTATTGTGTTTGCCAAGATGTGTCTGAGTTGCTGTGTTCCCCTTTTCCCCTAGAGATGTGTCTGCAGTCAGTACAGTCCTGTCCCTCCCAGAACTAGCGACTTAGGAAGGGGCAGAGGCTATCAGAGCTGGAGTATTTTGAGCATGGTGTGTGTCTGTGTAATACTAGAGCATGGCATTTGGGAAGAGGCCGTATGTTCAGACGGGGATTGTGTGATGTTGGAGAACTCTGGACTGGAATTACGCCCTGACACATACTCTACCACTGAAACACACAGCTCTCCCTCCATAGTAACTCACCCTAATATTATCACTATCTAAATGTGGACAGGTTTGATATATACACAAAAACATTATACAAAAATAGCAGTTCAGATAAACCACCAAGCATAACATTTGGAAAACCAATACAAGGCAAAAAATATTAAAATATCATGAAAAATATTACAACTTTCATGAATTGTATCTTGACTGTTTTGATGGATTTGAATTTAGAGTGATTTGTTTCTGAAAGCATGGTTGAGAAAGAATGTTTGACAGTTGGACTAACTATGAAGTGTTGGCCATACCCAGGCCTGTCTAAAGCCCCCATGCAGACTGCCCAAGTGGCTTGTAATTTGAGAGTAGTGGCATCTGCTGAATTAGGAAGCTCCATGGGCTTAGCAACCAAACGATGCCTGTGTAGAGATCAGATGTCCCCTAGATACATCTGGGTCAGACAGTTTTTGTGTGCAGCATGCTTCTATCACAAATATGCAGCTGCCACCAAATAGAGATGATGTCTCTCGCAGTCGTTGGTGTAAATATAGGTTGCTATGGCAATACCATGGCTCCATGAGGCATGCTGGGATTGTTGAGTAGTGTCTGAGGGTTAGGATATTCACTGTCTGGCCTCTACACATTAGGGGCTGAAAGTCAAGTGACTAATGACAAAAAGCACATTAGTGTGGAGAGCATAAACATGTTCTTCAGGAGAAAAGTCATTATTTGCCCTGCTGGATAATTAATGGAGACACATTTCTTTATTTTATTTTGCAACTAAAGAGAAGATAATGCCACTCTTGTCATTGTAGCTTATCTGGAAACCGGTATTATCATTTGTATAAATCTGTTCAATATGTGTCACATACGTGGAATACAAACTGTGGTCATGAGTTAAACATATTTAACTTAGCAACAAGTATAAAATAATGAAAATAATATAACTTCTTTAGAATTATAAATATACTCTAAATGTTATCATTATTTTACAATGACAATACTAGTGCCTATTATGGCAGTACAGTATGCATACCAAAAAACATGCCCAAATCGTCACATCAATCCAAATATTATATCAATCTAAATACAACATTACATATTGAATATGGAAGCAATAACAACAATTAGGATTTAATTTCACTTATCTACTTAAAACACTCCAGCTTTCAAGAGTATTATTTATGTGAAATTTCATTATATTGACTATGGGTTCTCTGACTATCCCAGGACCTCCCGCATGAGACAGTGCAAAATAGTATAGCGCTGCCACAGTGGCGGCCCCTGAAGAAATTCTCAGGGGGTGCAATTTTTCCAATAATGTTTAAGGTAACCCATTCAATGGATACATTAAGCCAGACAATAATAATTTGTTGCTAGATGATGAACTCATAGTGATTTTTTTATTTAATTTTATTTCACCTTTATTTAACCAGGTTAATCGATTGAGAACAAGTTCTCATTTGCAATCACGACCTGGCCAAGATGAGGCGCAAGGTGCAAGTATACCATTCAGGTATACCGTTACACATATAAACGGTATTAGGTAAGATAAAAAATACTGTACATTCAGTGCAAATATGGTCTAAGAATAAAGGTACATTAATGGAATGTAAAGTGGCAGTACAAGAGAAATGACACTAGGATAGGTAACGTGATGAACATGGCTGAAAATGGTAATGTGCAAATTATACAAAGACAGCTGTGCGGTTGATTATGTGCAATATGCTTTAAGGCTTTGATGATTACGCTAGGGCATAAACGGGCAAAGAGAGGGGGTAGGGTCAACATGTGCAGCAGTCAGTCAGTAGATTTGAAAGTAATGCCTTAAAAGTAGTAATTGGGATGGTGGACTCGTGTTTCAGGGATTTTTGTAAATTGTTCCAATCATTAGCAGCAGAGAATTGGAAGGAGATGCGGCCAAATGAGGTGCAGGTTTTTGTATCAACTAGGGAGATATGACTGCTTGAGTGCAGGTTGAGAGTGGGTGATGCCATGGATATTAATACCATAGTGATACCTCTTGTGTCTACTACAGTGAGGGCTAATGGTGATATTGGGTGTGTGGGGAGAATGCATTATACATCAATCAGACTTTCACTTTGCATCAACACATCCATTTACATTTAAGTCATTTAGCAGATGCTTTTGTCCAGAGTGAATTACAGTAAGAACAGGAACATTCTACTGGAGCAACTTAGGGTAAAGTGCCTTGACCAAGGACATTACGACATTTGGCACAATCAAGAAACAAATCTGAAAAACATTTGACTTCAGTCTGACTCCCTAACCACTGAACCATCTGCACCACACCCGAGATAGCAAGTTACTATAGCCTGCCCTACACTATAGATAAGTACCCACAAGAATGGCCTTGTGGCAAAAACCTTGTATGTCTGTCACAGACACACACACATACCATTTGCCAATATTTTTATGTACACATTAGCACATGCCAAATGTAAGAGTGATGGAATGATAGGCTACAGAATGATCTATCATAGCCTAGAATGTAAGAGAAGGGGACACCTTCAGATGTACTACAAAACATGCTCCAACTTTAACGACTGCAAATAGACACTACAACTGTTTTTATCACAACTGCTTAGCAACACATTGTGTCGAACATCATGTCCTGAATAAAACAATTGAGTACAATAAACACAGCACAGATTATAGAAGAGAGACAGGCAATGTAGACAGGAAAGGGAAAGGAAACATGTGTGTCTTTAAGAGGTCTATAGGCCTGGGCCTACCTTATCTGAAGAGAAGCTCACATCAATGTCCATTCTGGGATACATACCTGGGGACTCACCAAGTCTTTAAAATTCAGGTGTTTTTTGGATGAAGTCCGGCTAAATAGACAGCACATAGCCAGTGCATTGATTCAGCCTATATTAACTTATCCCAAAATTGATCATGCTTTGGGTTAGATAAATCAGATAAGCTATCCTGCCACGTCGCTCTCCAGCGACTCCTTGTGTCCAGATTGGACGACTGTGGATTCCATCGTGGAAGTATAGTTGGTGAACTCGCAGTGGGGAAAGAATCGGCGGCTAGGGCGACATGTGGTCGGATGAACCATGTGCGCGCCCTTTGCCATCCCACAGATCTGTGCAGGGAGTTGCGGAGCTGCCGACAAGGCAGGATTAAGGAGCATTGGTAGGGGAAAAAATTGGGACAAACAACAAAAAAGTAACACCATTATATTAAAGGGGAACACAAACAACATTTTATAATTTGTCTATGTTCCTAAATAGTTTGAAGTAATATTTTGGCTCATCAGTCAACTCTCTCACTCAGGTAGAACAGTGTAGAGTTAGTGTGAGTGCTACATGTATTGGAGTCAAAGGGTCTGTGCAGATGAATGCATTTGATACAACTCTGTGAAACAGCAATCATTTGCGTGAAAAACAAATGTTCTTTCACAAAGAAAATCCCAAAATCATGAAGCCCAACTGCTTTTGGGACATAAAATATACAATTTGTATAATAAGTCAGTTGCATGATTTAAAACTTATATTTTCTTACCTCTCTACCAATGAGACAGCTTGCGCCCTACCTGCTTTCAGTCTGATAAGAGGCGCATTCAACTGGTCAAGTTGTAAAAACTAAATGCACACTTCGCTCTGTAAGTATATAATTGATAGACCGATGGTATGTTGTGTTTAAAAACTATTGAAGTATGAATTTAAAAGAGGACTGCATTTTTTTTACATCTTGAACATGCTGTCTCACTAGCACTGGGCTAGTCAGATTTGCATAGAAGTCAGATAAGTTATGTTTGAAACCACACAACTGACATTTATCATTCAAAATGTATATTGAATGTACCAAAAGCAATTGTGCTTCCATATATTGGGTTTTTCTTTGTGAAAGAACATTAGTTTTTCATACAAATGTTTGTTATTTCACAAAGTTGTGTCAAACACATTCATCTGAACAGACCGTTTGTTTCCAGTTGACGCTGCACTCGCGCTAGCTCAACCTTTTTCTCCCTAAGTGAGAGTTGACTGATGAGCCAGAACATCAAATAAGTACTGCAGATGATTTAGGAATGTAGACAAATTATCAAATTTTATCATGGTTTCCCTTTAATATCTTAAATGTTATTTTTTTTATTTCTACCCCTCTGTGTTGATTGTTGGTGGAAACACTTCGGACTGTAATTACAGCTGTGCATATGTTGCGATAGGTCCCAGCAACTTTGCACACCAAGATTTGGCAATTTCTAACTATTAATTTTACAAAACTGTCAAGTTGTCCTTGGTGATGATTGTTTTTAAAATTTGATTTAGGTTTGTGCTCTGACTGGACCAATCAAAGTAATTCCTTGACCAATCCACTCTACAGGCTGTGTTGTCCTTGTTGTTTTCTTGTTGAAAGGTGACCTACCTTACCCATTTTATAAATGTTCACATAGTTAAAGAGTCATCTGGGTGATTTTTGGCATAATGGAAAAAGTGGGATTTCTTAATGGCTTCCTTCTTGCTGCTCTGTCAAGCAAAACATATTTGTAGGGTGTTTGGGATATTGTTGTCACTTGTCAAATTAACACTTGTCTAATTTGTGTACTGGCCTCGTGCCATTCTCTCTCAGTCTCCTATTAAAGTTGATTGGTTACACTGGAACTAATATTAGGATTGCCTTGAAGTAGGGAATGGAAATGTATCCAATTATAATATATGGTTTTTGTATAAATGTATCATTTCAGAATAATAACAAATATCCATGGAGAGTATGAGATAAGTGAAAAAAGTTTTAATTTCTAAATTCTAAGGCAATATCTCATCAAGATAGGAAAACGTTCAATGGGGATTTTGTGTAGGCACTGTAGTATATAGTTGCTAATAAAAGAGGAATTTATTTAGCAAATTATGGTCAGTAAAATCATAGGAAACTAGGTCACTCTCTGTACTGTTGGTCCATGATATGCAAAAATGTACAATGCTTACTATTATTAGGGAGGATAGTGCTTCCATTGTTTGGTTTTAAGCTCATTGTGCTTGATGGAACAGGCCATGACAGGTGTCCCTCAGCAAAAGCTTGTCTATTCTCTTTACTCCGGTGTTTGTAAGTGTTCAGTGTCCACAAGGCTCTGCTATAGGAATAGGGTTCTATTTAGGATACAACAATTGTTTCCCTGAACATTAACTCCTCAAAACACAGGGGTTCATTGTGCAAGCCTCGCTTTCTGTGGTCAAATCTCTACTGCCATTGTCTGCTATCTTAATACAACCCATTGAAGGAAGTAGCATCTAAAGTTCAAAAACAATGTTGGCCATATAACTGATGAACCTCATACAGCAAAAACGCTCATCAGTTTTTCTCTGGCTGGTGAGTGGTACTGCTCACTGTCTCACCCTGCCTACTTTATTGTGTACCAATCCTCCTAGGATCGGTACAACAGAGAGCCTTATTGATATGAACTTGAGCCTTTTGGCAGAGAACTCTGAGGGGCTGACCTATTCTGGCTGGGTGGATTCTGAGGGAGGCAAAGTCTAATTTGGGTCATGGAATTTTAACAGCCATATGCACACAGGCATTAATCTCTAATCTGTCAGTCTAACACAATACCAAGGCAACAAACTGTTAGTTTATAGTGGTATCTCTTAATTGTTTAGTGTGAAACCATACAGTTTTTAATGTCCCGTTTTGTGGGGGTTCTTGTCATGCTTAAAAACCATTTGTTCTAACAGCTAGGCAAACTTTCATTTTACAGCCACGCCGTGCCACACTACACATATCACAGGTTGGATTGTGTTTCCATCTATCCCCAGCCCACTTGAAAGCAGACGAGTCAGACTATATCAGAGGAGGAAAATACCTAGTACACACCCCGGGTCAAAGCAGGCTGGTGGGTGTGGTTAAGAATTGAGAAATTTAACAGCCAATGTTTGTTTATTTCTTTTTTGGAATTGACCCTTTTCCTTGAGGATGCAAAATACATTTCCCCTTAAATGCACTTATACAAAACATTACATAAACTAAGCAATGAGTATAAGGATTTTAATCATTTTATTTCTTATTTTGCAATGCAATCGTTGGCCCTTTGATAATTATTATGCATTTTAGGCGGTGCTTTTATGTCTAACAAAACACTACAAAATATAGAGAAACATACCATATGAATTGCTTTTTCATATTTCTAAAATCTTTCTTCATCACATGCATTGAAGTACTCCACTACGTGGCTAGCCAGTAAAGGACATGGCCCTAGGGCCGGTACGGGGTGTTATTCGCGGGTTCGCACATGAACCTGAATATATAACATTCAATTATAAATTAATCTCAATTGTAATAAACAGTGTTATTTACAGTAAACAAGGACTATAAAACATGCATCAAATTAAATATTCCTATCCTTCAAAACAAATTACTTTGTATGGTTACATTAATATGTATGTCTATTTTTCAGGGCACAACAGATGGAAAGTAAAACATGTAGCTATGGGGCAATGCAAACTGTATGTTTTTAAAGTTTTCTAAAATGTTAGGTTTGCTTGCAGGCTTCACAATGTCACAATGTCACTATGTCCATAGTCGTTCAGTTGCAGAGGCAGTTGTGGAAACAAAAACAGATCAGCAGAATCTGATCAGGCTACAAAAATTACTGTAAGTGTTTTTATTGCTGCGGATATGCACCCATCTTTTGCCAATTAAACTAAAAAAAAATTCTATCATTTTTTGCACTGTACCACACTGTAACCCTCAAACCGCAATGTTACACCCCTATATGGCCCCCTTCCTCACCTGACCTAAACCCTTAAATGGCCAATTTACGGTTAAGTAAAACAGTACACCTCTCTGAACAGTGTCTGGGAGGCTGTGGTTGCTGCTGCACAAAAAGTTGATCGCCAACAGATCAAGAAAGTACAGACTACATGAATGGAAGTCTTACAACTGTTATTGAAAAGAAGCGTGTCTATATTGGTCACTGATTTGTTTTGAAATTTCAGAAATATTTATTTGTAAATTTTGAGTTGTTTGTTTATATTTCTCACTTTTAAAACATGAAAATCAACAAGTGAGATTGGAATCTTTTTGTTTTTCATTTAGTTGCATAATTATTCTGCACACTAATAGTTGCCCAACAAATGTGCACACACAGATATTCTCCAAAGAAAGCCAAGACCTCACTTTTACTTTCTTAACTTTTCAGGTGTGAGGTGTGTTTACATTTTGGATTGACAGAGAGCACTGTATTTGTTCAATATTAAAATGCCTTAACTTGCCAAATAATTGTGCACACAGTGTACAACTCTTTAAGCGGGTCTCAAAAAGTGCAAGTTGCCTGCAAAATTCTACCAAGTGCCCCTATTAAACTGAAATACTTCTGTATGAAAACAGCTCTTTCATTCAAACTTACAATTTGCCTGGTATTGTTGTTTTACCAATTGTTTTATTTATATTTTCTGTAAATGGTTAAGCCATACAATAGTTTTCCTATCTATATGCGTTGTATAGTAACACAAAGTCATTTGTAATTTAGAAATGCTTAAAATGCTCAAACTATTCTCTGATCGGTTGTCTAAACTAGAGGTCGACCGATATGGGTTTTTTCAGACCGATGCCGAAGCCGATCTTTTGAAATCAGGGTCAGCCGATGGCCGATATATGCTGCCGATTATTTTTGGCATATATTTGCTTGTTTGTAACCTCTATTTGAAAGATAAAAATCTAACACTAAATAGTACTTAAGATACAACAAATTTCTCAACAAAAATATTTATTGAACACTTGAACACCAATCTGCACTTGTATACTTACATTAAACATGTATAATGTAAAAACATATATTGTATACATAAACAAAACGGGTAAGAACTAAGAAAAAGAAATAACTTCACTTTGACAAATAAACTTTTAAATGAAAAAATAAAGTTTTGTGCACTTAGCAGCATTTATCCAACATCTGAGAACAATAAAATAAATTGACAATTTTAACAATAGTAGCAACCAGCAGCTTTTCTTTGTTTTAGGTCTGAATAAAAATGTATACAGTAACACTTGAACACAAACAATTTTAATGGAGCTTCACTTCTGCTACTTAATCATTTAAAATAAAAAAGTATTGCAGTTACTAAGTGAATAAAAAGTTAGCAGCATTAGATAATCTACTTAAGTGCAATTGACTTAGCAGCGCCATCTCCTCATTTCTGAGGGAAGGAACATTTTTAAACAACAATACAGAAAGAAATGTGTATAATATCATACTTAGTTTTGACCAAATTTGAGGCACCATAGCTCCGGCTGTGTTTATCCCACAGTGATGAGTCACCACTTATTATTTTCGTCTGATCTTCCCCTTTCCAACGGTACCAAGCTATAGTTACCATGTAGGGTTCGCGAGATAGTCGTTCGCCCACCAGAGCGTCAATTGACTTTGAAGGGTTTTAATAGGCTTGATATTGGCCGATGCCGATTATGTAAAAAATGACCAAAAATCTGCCGATTTTTGCCCAGTCCATGCCAGGACGAAGCAGCATATCACAATTTAAAATTGTTCAGTGTAAAATATGCATTAGTTGAACTAAGCTGGTTAGTTAGTTAGTTAGTTGGTTAGCTAGTTAGTTGGTTAGCTAGTTAGTTGGTTAGCTAGTTAGTTGGTTAACTAGTTAGTTGGTTAACTAGTTAGTTGGTTAACTAGTTAGTTAGCTAGCTAGTTATTTAGCTAGTTAGCTAGCTAGTTCGTTAGTTAGCTAGTCATGTGTGGCAATAATTTGTACTGTAGTACTTTGTGCCATGCTGTTAGGGGATGTTGGGGTCCAGTTTATAGAATACCTGCCAATTGGAGGATCCAAATGCAAATGTCATCCTCTCAGTTGAGGCTCCAGGATATGCCATTGATGACTGGGCTGTGTGCTATCTATGCTTTATATCGGTGTGACTCATCCGTTGATCATTTAGGGTGCCAGTGACTGGTACTTTGAATGGGAGTCCCAGTTCCTGCTGTGTATTCAGTTGACACCAGCGATGGGCCCACGCTAATGTGTTGGGCATGTTTAGGCCAGGTTTAGTCTGTTGTTTTAGTCAATAGAAACTTCTATAAGAATGTTACAAATAAATAGACTTTCACATTTCACTTTTCTTGATCTAGATAATTTTAAATGGCAGCAGAAGACAGTACCTACAAACAGTATTTTCAAGATCAACAATTTCTTGAGTAAAATTTGATACATTCCAAAACAAACAATTTGTGAATGAAGGTAAGACTATTTGCCAACTTAAAAACTCCTTTCTTAATAGAACTCACTCAATTCTTGTGTCCTATTTTCTTTGTCCTCTTTTCTCTTTGTGTTTAAACCCCATAGCCTAGGGTCTCTTCTGTTCATTTACAACAGTCCTTGCCTTGGGATAGTAGAGGACTCCATTTACACTTTGTTTTTGAGAATAACAGATTGTGTTAAGATGCTAATGATTTTTTGTCTGTTGTATGGTATGTTCAATCAAATCAGAATATCATATTCCATTCACAACTGCAAATATTTAGCAAAGAGAATAAACTTAGTTGTTTTGCCAAAGGTCAGTTTGTAATCCAGTCACTGTGGAAGCTGGCATTACTGCCCAGGCCATTAGCTGAGTTTCCTATTTTCTCTGGGACTATCTTCTCTTAAAGGCAGTGTGTGTTAGTGTGTGACTGTGTTTGTCTGTGCAACTGTATGAGTGTGCTGGCCAACTCACTATGTCCTGAGGCCGGAGACAAGGGCACACAAGGTTTCCGTCTAAGGGAGGTGTATGGGCTGTTTGCCCAGTATCAAACACACAGCTAGTGCAGTGTCTTACACAGACCAATTTAAAAAGGAAACCTACTGTTCACTGGTTTTAATCATGAAGTCCTTTTCATCTAAGCTCTCCTATGAACAATTGTTTTCCATGTGAAAGATTGTGGTTCAGTGGTTCAATGAGACATTATTGCTCTGCAGTCTTGGATGGACAGCAGTTGTAAATTATTAACTTAGATGAGGTTAGAGTCCAAGAACTCTGAGTGTTTGAATACACTGTAGGTTCAGAAGCACTCATGCTCTTCACCTGCACAGACCAAGGTATCGTCAATGCTCCTTGAATAGACCTTGTCCCTGTAACTTTAGTCCTCGTATAAACATTAAAATGGACTGCTGTACCTTTGATTTATTGGTAAACCAATACCTGACTGAACTTCAGAGGTAGCTTTTTGCTCAGTTGGAAGAAAGGTGGTGGCGAATGTCATTAACTAATATGTTAAAGGCATCAATCATTGTTAGCTGTAAATGATCTTTGAGTCAATGGTGACAAGGCTACAGTTTAGAGTTGTAGTGAAAGTTAAGAACACTAATGATGAATGCTCATACTTTTCTGTCAAGCCCTGTCATCAGCGCATTTGACCAAACTATTTTGTTAGAAAAAAAATACTTAATTGAATGATATTTATTCAAGAATATTTTATAGCTTGAAGAACGTAATAATGACAGACAATTAAAAAGGGTCTCGAAACAGTAACAAACATGAGTTTTGATGAATAGTCATGTGTTTTTGAAGGATAAATTTATAATATATATATATATATATATATATATATATATATATATATATATATATATATATATATATATATAATATATATAATCTGTATATTTGTTGTATTTTATTTGCATGCAACAAAATCCCAAACTCAGAAATTACACTTTAAAAAGAAAATTAAATGAGCTTGTGCAGAGGTAAAATTCACCGTCCTGACGGGCATGCAAAGGCAGCTGCCCTTTAAATGCTAATAAAACCAGATCTTATGAATTATAACTAACAATGTCCTGATATGGAAAGTCCTTGGGGATTTAAATTGATCATGTCAACTCAGACCACTCTCAATTGGACAAGCAATAAACAACCAGTACATATCTGAAGACAGATGTGCTGTTGTCAACTCTCTAAACCACAGAAAGACATTGCTAAATAGATTCAAGTTACCGTCATGTTCCTTGTTACCTATTGAATCCAGAAACCCAACATATTTAAGATAAATCTAACCCCAACCTATATTCACCCGTGGTCAAAGGTTCTTAGAATGACACAAGTGTTGGTGTCAACAAAGTTCGCTGCTTCAGTGTTCTTAGATCTTTTTGTCAGTAGTTACTATATAAATAAAGAAGTATAATTACAAGCATTCCATAAGTGTCAAAGGCTTTTATTGACAATTACATTAAGTTTATGCAAAGATTCAATATTTGCAGTGTTGACCCTTCTTTTTCAAGACCTCTGCAATCCACCCTGGCAAATGTCAAATATATGTCAATTAACTTCTGGGCCATATCCTGACTAATGGCAGCCCATTCTTGCATTATCAATGTTTGGAGAATCTGGGGGGTTTTGTTTGTCCACCCGCCTCTTGAGGATCCACCACCAGTTCTCAATGGGATTAAGGTCTGGGGAGTTTCCTGGCCATGGACCCGAAATTGAGATGTTCTGTTACCTGAGGCACTTAGTTATCACTTTTGCCTTATGTAAAGTTGCTCCATCATCCTGGATAAGGCATTGGTCTTCACAAAACTGTTCTTGGATTGTTGGAAAAAGTTGCTCTCTTGAGGATGTGTCAGTACCATACTTTAATTCATGGCCGTGATCTTAGGCAAAATTGTGACTGAGCAGTTTTTCCTGGAGAGAAGTGGCTCCTTTGCTACCATTCTTGACACCAGGCCTTCATCCAAACGTCTTCTCACTGTGCGTGCAGATGCACTCACACCTGCCTGCTGCCATTCCTAAGCAACTTTCCTGAATCAACTTTAGTAGATGGTCCTGGCGGTTGCTGGACTTTCTTGGGCACCCTGACGCCATTCTTCACAACAATTGAACCTCACTCCTTAAAGTTCTTGATGATCCGATAAATGGTTGATTTAGGTGCCATCTTACTAGCAGCAATATCCTTGCCTGTGAAGCCCTTTTGTGCAATGTTGACGGCACGCGTTTCCTTGCAGGTAACCATGGTTGATCGAGGAAGAACAATGATTTCAAGCACCACCCTCCTTTTAAAGCTTCCAGTCTGTTATTTTAACTCAATCAGCATGACAGAGTGATCTCCAGCCTTGTCCTCATCAACACTCTCACCTGTGTTAACGAGACAATCACTGACATGATGGCAGCTGGCTCTTTTGTGGCAGGGCTAAAATGCAGTGGAAATGTTTTTTTGGGGATTGAGTTCATTTTCATGCCAAAGAGAGACTTTGCAAATCTTTGCATCCACACTGAGGCAGCAGATTTGTGAAAATTAATATTTGTGCATTCTCAAAATGTTTGACCAAGACTGTACTTTTAATTGTGTGTCTATCTCTCAATTCTGTCCATCAGGAAGAGAATGAAGTGTCAAGCCCCTCCTCCGCCCCTGGCCCCTGAGCCCGCCCCCAGAAGAATCTTCCGTAACTCGGTGCCAGACGGGGGAGGCTCACTTCAGGGCAGTATGGGTAGCATGGTGGGGGACACCAAGGAGAACATAACAAGGGGTGTAAAACTCCGTATCACTCTCCCCCAAGGCAACCAGACCAGGAGCACAGTTGCTGGCAGGTGAGAGGCGAGAAACACACCAACACACATACGCACGTCACAAATGCACACAGACACTTGTACCCTCTTATGTATAACTATCACCTTAACAAATTATCAGTGTTTTGCAAAGTCTTGTAACATAACAATGCTACTAAAATGTAAAAATAATTTGGGTTATGAAATAACAGAAAACCCTACAATTATTAATGGACATTATGATGGCTCTTCCCAGTAGAGGGCCAACAATACCAGGCCTACGGTCATCTACTCTGGGCTACAGATTTACAGGTGCATTCCTGCAATCTATGACACAAGTAAATAAATAAACCTGGGCTGTGTGTGTGTGTGTGTTGAGAAACCAGTGCCTCTCTGGTGTTAATGAGTTTCTCATATTCTGTTGTAGCAGTTGATGCACCAAAGCCAGGTCCAGGCTAAGTACTATCTAAGTACTATCTCACGCAGAAACCAGACTACCTAGTGCCTCTGTTAATGTTGGCAATGACTGTGGAATCAACTCACTGTCTTGTTTCTGACGGTGAAGAGCTTCTAACAATTTCGTCAGTCAGTCAATAACAGCCTGATAGCCTTACCAATGATAAGGCAAATACAGTTTCACCCACGTGTCATAAATGCCTTCACCTGTCTAAATGCAATCTCCCCTGGGCAGAGTCCGAATTAAATAGACTCCTCAAGCAGTAAATGAAATAATGACATGTGTTGTTCCTGGGTTTGTTTTGGTATCGTCACTGATTATTTTTGCGATTCCCGATAGGCCGACAGCGGTGCTTAAACATGAAAATGGATCACAAACAAGGAGAAATATTGGAAGCGGTTTAGCTTAGGTTTTTATTTCCTTTTGCATTGTTCATAGCTGGTTGGATATAGTAATTTGTACAGCATATGGACATGGAATAAATGGAGAAACTATGTTTCAGAGATGAGTCTAAATGTAATCACTGATTAAAGTGCACAGGATGCAGTGTGTCAACACCGTCTCCCTTATGGTGAATATGGGTTTGGCATATATTGTCACCTTATAATAATATGCTGAGAAACCGACCAGGATGTAGCTGAGGAGGAGAAAGTTGAGAGGAACACGGATCTCTTGGTGTGCGAAGCCTAGTTGGCTAGCGGCACAGCCCCTATCCACTCTACCACCTGGGTTCCCCAGCCAACTAGATTCCCCCTCACCGTCAGTCCTGCAACCCAGAAAATTAGGGTTGATGGTAGACCGCCAGGACCCTCCTCAGCCTGGTCCACTGCCAGCACTCTTCTCCAGTCATCTGCCACGGTGGACCTATGTTCCCTTCTTCCCTCCAGCACCGTCAGCTCCACTCTCCCTGCCTGTGCCTGCAGCGTTTCCCTCCGCGTCAGTGCCAGTGGATTCACCCTCCGTGACAGTTCCGGAGTTGCTGCTCGCCACAGTATCGTCGGAGGCCCTGCCCAATACAGACTACTTCTCCTCATCCAGTGTTGGCTGCACTCCCCACCTCACCGGTGCTGGCCGCATCACACCCTGCTGCCGGGTCTAAGGCTACACCCTCAATGCTGCAGCCAGGGGATCTGCCCCATGTCACTGATGATGGGGCTCTGCCTTGTGGCCTAGCCAGCGCCCGGACTTGAACCCAATTAAACATCTCTGGAGAGATCTGAGAATGGCTGTGCACCTACTCTCCCCATCCAACCTGATGGAGCTTGAGAGGTCCTGCAAAAAAGAAATTGTCTAAAAATAGGTGTACCAAGCTTGGAGCATCCTACACAAAAATACTTAAGGCTGTAACTGATGCCAAAGGTGTTTCAGCAAAGTATTGAGCAGAGGCTGTGAATACCTATGTACATGTGCTTTTTTATTTTTTATTTTTAATAAATCTGCTAAGATTTCAAACACACTTTGACATTGTCAAAATGTGGAAAAAGTGAAGCGCTGTGAATACCTTCCAGATGCACTGTATCTAGTTAACAAGCAAATGCAATTAATGTGTCTAATCAAATAATAATTAATGTGTCTAATCAAATAATAATTAATGTGTCTAATCAAATAATAATTAATGTGTCTAATCAAATAATAATGAATGTGTCTAATCAAATAAAAATTAATGTGTCTAATCAAATAATAATGTCAACATAATTTACAATGTGATATAATGTAGTTATTATAAAGTGTGAAAATAAAGTATCAGATCTGCAGCTTAGACCCAAATGCAAGATCCACGGTCAGTACCATTAGTAGATTTTAATAAAAAAAGACCACTAGTGAAATAGGTAAAATTTACTATAAATTAAAATAAATTATTTTTATTGACTTTTTCCTGAAAATTGATTTTGACAAATCAAAAGAAATATGTGGCTCTCAGTTACATTTCTAAATATAAACTGGCCATTCAGCAAAAAAAAGATTACCCACCCCTGTTTACACCATAAGCTAGAGCTGCACAATTAGTCAAACTGACAGCAAAAATGCTATGTTGACTCGTCAATCATTCCAAATATTGCAATATGTGTGCCGACTTGACGGAGTCTTTTCAAGTCCAAGTCTTTTCAGTTGGCAACAGATTGTGCTGACTGCAGATCCAGTAATTGGCTCTATGCTACACTAGTCACAGTTTAAAGACAATATATGACATCATTTGATTTGGATACATTGTTGTTTATGAAGACAAAATTGAATTTTGATTAGTATATATATTCAGTATAATATAATATATTATTATTGTTGTTTATGAAGACAAAATTGAATTTTTAGATTAATATAGATGGAAATGAAAGTTGTGGTTGCCGAGCACAGGTTAAAAGGTCAATGATAAAGGTGCATTTTGTAATGTGTCAGATGGCCTCTAACAGCTTCTGTTGTGGTTAGCAGTTTTATCATCAGATAAAATCATTTGACTAAAAGAACCAAACAACTGTCAAACAACAAGGCTCATGTAAATTGAATTCAATCTTTCATTTGGCAGAGATATTAAAATGAAGAAATGAAGAAAATAAATAAATAAATAAATATCCCCAAAAAAAAGAGATACAATTGTGACCACTTAATCCAAAATGTATCAAGTATAGTTCTCAAATGTTGTATATTGACAAAAAAGTGTATTTAATTGTATATATTTTACAACGTTGATGTATAAAATCTAATGCTGTGAATTGTGAAAGCCAAATAGCACAAGTAGCGTCCTGTGTATAAGACAGTGTAATTAAAGGTCTTCCTATTGAATCAAAGGAAGACACCTTATCTGTCAGTTTGCAATGGTCTAAATGACACCCTATCTCTATTGAGTGTACTCTATTTGAGCAGGGCCCATTCTAGTGAACAGGGTGTCATCTGTCTTGTTTCCCTCTGCTCTGACCAGGCTGTGGCGCTGCGTGGCTTCCTGTTTCACTCAGCTTTGCTGCTTTCTCCGTTCTCTCTGCAGCAAAGCTCTCATGGACCTCCTGGTTGACCTGTGCAGCCAGTACCACCTGAACCCTGCCTACCATACAATGGAGCTGCAGTCCAGCCAGGCCCTGCCCTTAGCCTTCAAGCCCAATGCCCTATTGGGGACCCTGGACGTTGCTGCCGTCATCATCCGAGAGAAAGTGTGGGAGGAGAAAGTTGTTCGGAAACCACTGCCTAAAGTGCCAGAGGTGAGTGCCTGGTGACACGATCCCAGTCTGCTGATCTAGCTGTGTTTCTCAGTCTTCCTAATTACATATAAGTAGCTGTACTGTGGTTGTCATTACATGAACTATAATCTGCACTGTGACTTTAATAGTTAGACGCTGTCTTGTCTTCCATGTTACATCCACTTTGTCACTGGAAAAGGTGGTCTGTTCTCTTCTGGGTGTTTTAGAGGTTATTGAGATCCAGTAAATAGTTTTTTTTCTGCATGCAATAAAGCCAGACTTAGTCATGTAAAAAATGTGAAATGATTCACTAGTTAACTGTGATTGCCTTTCTTCACCTTTTGATACTGAGTCATTGCAGCAGCAAAGGCCACCCAAACCCGAAAGGGCTAATGCTAAGGTAGGCATCAGGTTTTGTAGAGCCAGCCTCTAAACCAGCGGGATTATTTCTGCTGGATGTTTGAGTGTCTTTTCTCTCTGTCTCCAGTGTCTCCTGGTCTCCTCCTGCCTAACTAGTTTGCATTTTTCATGAGTGTCTTACCTTTAGTTACCATGCATTATTTCTGCTCTCCTCGAGGGCTCAACAGTCCGGCTCTCTGTACCTCCCTGCAGCCTCTCTCTGTACCTCCCTGTAGCCTCTCTCT
>JACXGM010004299.1:28077-38600 GCA_016801145.1 Umbra pygmaea | reverse complement strand
ATGCCTACATTCATTTTTCCTATCTCCAAAGTCCATTGGACTCACACGGTGACGTCAGCGTATGAAAATACCCCGCGAAATTTCAAATCTTGCTCTTACACTAGCCAGGCATGGGTAAAACATATCTCACTGTTCTACAAATGTCTGGGGGAAGCTACTAGCACCTCCAGATCGCTGTAGGGTGAAGTATCCCTTTAAATAAATCCTACTAGCCTACTGTTCAAAAAATGTATCTAAAATGTAGACACCTAAATTACACATTAGCACCTATCATTTTATACAATAACAAAAATTGGTATATTGACAGTGTGAGCACCACAAGATAGTCTACATATAAAAAGAGACTACATTGGCTTCAATAAGCAGAAGAACATACAAGCATTGGCTACATTTTTGTAATAGCAGTGACACTACACACACTGTAGCCTACAGCAAGTCATGTCACTACTTCTAAAGGTGTGCAATATTTTGCAAGTAAAATTAAACTGAATGCATATACTGTATTCCTAGCTTATGTTAAATATTGTAAATGGCCATAGTCAATTTGACATTCCCCAGAGCAAAACACAATCTATAGCAACTAAGCAGGGATGGGAGTGAAAAGTAATTTTATTTTTTAAATGTATAACAGTTGTGACTGTAATGCAATTTAATGATAGCAGAGTGAAACATTGCTTTCCTCTTGCAGTAGGCAAACATGGTGTTTGTAAAACAGTACTTGGACTTACAAAATGTGTAAAAATGTGGGCCGCTGCAATCCAGCCATTTACAAAAACTGTCATTTTGTTACAAACAAGCATGCAAATCTTGTAGAAGCCCAACAAAGACAGAAAGCCAAGCTGCATTCATTAAAACAACACACAGTGCCAGTTAGCATGGTGAAAGAAATAATATTCAGTATTTGCTATGTTTATGTATGGAAGGGAGACGGGCATACCACCCCATAGTACAGGCCCTGCTGCTGGGTCAGAGAAAACATGAAAAGGAACATACTTGCACTCCAAGCATAATATATGTGAAAAGGCCAGGATCCTCTTACCTGTCAAACAGCATCAGTTTAATTGCCATCATAACCTCAACACTGTAATTGATTGTGATGGTCTGTTAGCAAACAAGGTGAAGAGAGAAACTCTAACAATGGACATTTGTGAAACCAAATGGAACAAAGTAAGTATAATGTTAGTTGTATTATATTTTATTATGTCCTTTGGGGGGTGGGTGGGGGATAATGTGTGTATGTGCTTGCATATATTTTAATTTAAATGGTGGAGGGAAGTGAAATCCAGATTGGCTCTTGGCATTGTGGATCCTTCGACTAAGCTTGGGTTTGCTCTTTCAGTTAGTTCTGCTTTGGTATTCTTCTCCATGTCTCCCTTGAATGTCTCCATCTCACCCAGATCAGATGAGGTAGGGCCTATAGATGTTTGGAGTCCCTGATAGCTTCGACTTCAGCTATTAAATTATCTTTAGAGCCTGAATACTTCAGAGATAGCAATAAAGAGGTGGAGGTTGAGAGGATCGCAAGGGACCAGGGAGTCATGCTGCCAAATACTTTGAAGATTGCTGAAAACTTCAGGGCCTTCCTCGATAAAGAGATTGTTTTCTCAGATTCCAAACTTCCATGAAATTTTAAGCACAATGTCAATGGTGTACTTGCACTATCGTGATTCAGTTGGCAAACATGGAATGTGAATTTACCCTGCAGTCTACACACTTCTGTCTCATAAAACATGTACCCTTTGAATTGACAATACTAGCAATGTGCATGCCCTGCCGCCTAAAGTCATCTGCTTCTAAGCATAATTGTTTCATATTTGACCAAAAAAAAATCCACTGAAATGTTTCTGGAATCAGTTCTTTCATTTATCCCCAGTCCTCCTTTACAAAACACAAAATGTTTTTTTTTTTCTGAGATTGCAGAAACAGTTAAATTAAACAATGTTAATGGGTGACATTATTGCAAGTTATATTTTATACAGTTGAAATTTCTACAAATTCAAATTCTTTCAGCTAATGTTTTGTTGAATTGAAATGTAGTCATCGGTAATAATGATTAAGTAATAGGATGAAACTCCAGACCCATTTTCAGACCTTATGCTGGTCCAGAGGGCACTGGGTTCCTCATGTGTCCAGAGTGTGTAGGCAGTTCCTGGATGATGAAGGCATTGATGCCATTGACTGGCCCTCACGTTCCCCAGACCTGAATCCAATTAAGAACCTCTGGGAAGTTAGGTATCGGTGCATCCGACACCGCCATTATTGCCATATACTGTTCAGGAGATCCCCCAAGACACCGTTCACCATCTCTTCAGGAGCATGCCCACGCATTGTCAGGAGTGCAATACAGGCACGTGGGGGTCATACACTACTGAGTCACTATCAGTTGCCGTGATGAAATTCATGCAAGTTGGAACAGCCTGTGATTTGAATTGTTTAATTTGATTCTTGGTGTGAGTTTGAATCCAGCACTCAATCTGTTGGTGATTTTGGTTTCCATTGACCTTTGTTACTTCATTTTGTTCTCAATGAATTACACAATGTACAGTACAGATTTATACGAATACAATATATTTTTTTCATTGAGACCCAATGTGTGATTTGAGTGTTTGCAGTGTAATATATCTAAACAGTATATATTATAATACATAATTTTTGGATGTTTGATGTACACATTTTACATTATAGTTTTGGAGACTACAAATTGTAAATCTGCACTGATAAAACATATTGGTAGTCCATTGTTACAGTAGTTTCCATCTGTTAATGGACAATCAGTGTGATTATATATGACATTATCTGTTATTACATTGAAGAGACAGTCTGTAAAAAAATGGAAATTGTACATCATTTTTTGTATCCTGTTTTACAGTGTGTATTATATAAATCATTATATATAGTATTATATAAACATATAAACAAGCCCCAAAATCAGTATACTCATAAACTCTGTGTGTGTTTACATGCCAGCAGTCATATGTACTACACAAGATATAACCCACAGCTCTCTGACTATCTTTTGGTTCCGCCAGATAATGTAGTTTAATCCAGAAGTAGGAGAGGGCAGACATCAATGGAGCTTGAATACAATTGTGTGAAATAGTGGCTTGCAATCCAAGCTGTTTTTCTATTGGATTGAAAGCACATCTGTGTTGACTTTGTCAGAATATAGGCCTAAGGCAGGCTCTCCGGCAGTAGCCTCAGCTACTCCCCAGGGTCCTATTCATAAGGAGCAGACAGTGGGCGGTAGACAACTTGGTTCTTGGTACAATTTGGCTTCAGCACGCCTGTGATTCTGAACTGCTCCCTGGGCTCACACTGGATGTCCAGACAAGGAGATGAGGATATTTGCTGCATAAAATCGTCCTCAAAGAGACCACGAGGATCATATTTATTTTTGTTTATGGTGCCTTTAGATTGTTATATATGGAGGTATTCATTTGTCAATGTTTTTACAAGATCAAACATACAAGTGTTACAAACAGTACATGCAAATGTGGAGTAATTAGGGTGAACTGTCCTGGATTGAAAAGTAAAGTGGTTGTGGGATTAAACCAGCGGCCTAGGGGCCTAGGGGTCAACTTCTAGGCCACTTTGCCACCATTCTTGAAGAATATTACTGCTTTACAAAGAAAATGAATGTAAAAGTTCCCCTTTTCTTAATAATTCACTCACATATATTTGATTTTAGATACAACAAAAATTAAACAACATGTTTAAAGGAGCAATTCAGTAGCACAATGTTTCGGGGGAAAGTTGCAGATAGACATTATAAGAAAGAGCAGCCATGATTCCTGTTTTACTTTATGGCGAGGCGTGTTTGTAGTACACAACATATTTCTGTCTGAATGTTATACACATGTAGGCAACAGAAATCAGTTCAGATCTGTTCAATATCACTCTAATAAAGATAGGTAAAAAGATCACACAGCTCTCCACAGAGCAAAAAATCAAGTTACTAGACTCCATTACACCCTCTCAGTGTGACCCTTAAGGATATGCCTCCCCAGTACTTTGTCCATTTTAGGACACTGTCAGACTTACATTAACTTTTGTCAGACTCAGAAAAAGTATAACCTTTTGTCAGACTTACATTAACTTTTGTCAGACTTTGATTAACCTTTGTCAGAAATACAGTACTTGCATCACAAATACTTGCATATTTAACAATGGGACGCATCAACAACATTACTTTTCAAAGATAGTGGAAGGGTAGTTAACTTTTAATACAATAATAAAAACACAAGGCTATATAAACTATCCTCGTATCAAGGTACAGCTACCGAAAAATATGACATTGTTTTCAGAAATGCTAGCTAGCTCAGAAACAGAATATGTTCTTTCGTTTGCTACTGTTTTTGATGTGTTCTGCTAGTAGCTATCTAATTTGACGATGTAAAAGCTAGTTTTTCATTTTTGCAATGTTGTTACTTAGCTATAGGTTTGTCCTATACTGCTGAATTAATGTGCAAAAAATTTGCCAGCTAATGTTTAGCAAGCTAACAATTGTGATTTACATTGTATACTGTTTAGTAAGATAGCTAGCTACATGTCCAGTACTGTACTATCGTTGTCCGCTATTATAGGGCAAGCTAACGTTGGAGTAGCTAGTAGAGCACTGTTCCTTGACAAACTCAATTTCTATTAGCACTAGCTTGTTTTCCAGTTTCCATGTAATTAATAGTCACTATGACATTGTGCAAACTATTTTTTTATGCTATCATAATCCACATAATTTAACATTATGATCTAGCTAGCTAACATTACATCATTGCTGCCATGCAGCCTTCCGAATTGAGGTGATGCCTGATGCTGCTGTACAATTATTTTTGTCAGACAAAACCTGTGTCATAATGACTTGATCACACTGTCAAACCCAATAACTTCCTTGAACGCAAAATAATTGTTGAAACTGATTACATTTACATTTTTAAGTAAAACTAACTCAATTTTGTAAGTTAATAAAGCATTTTTGCTTAACTAGGTGAAAGAAATTGGGTTTTAGGTCATTTCACAACTATAGTTCGGTGGACTGGTGCGATTCGGGGGTGAAGTTGCAACATTGTTTAATTTTTCATTTGGCTCGGTTTGCTTTCACACTACATTTTGCCAATAGCACCAAACACTGTCAACACATGTCACATGGCCAGGCTGTTGCCTAGCAATGGAATTACTTTGAAAATTTCCAAGGCAAACTCGCCGTTACTTCTTGGTCTCAGAAAAAATGGAACAACACCAAATGTATGTAATCTTAGTGGTTTTGGTTTTGCTTTGGTGTTTCCATCAATCAAATATTGTAATACAAGGCATGGAGCTTTGGAGCATTTCATCATTCGAATGAGACAAGTTTTTCTCCTCCCTAAACAAATTCCTAACTACGGAGAGTGCTAATCATTTTAACAGGAGGAAACACCATCCTACGGGAAACAGACTTTAAAAAAACAGGTAATTCTGAATTAAACCCGAGGCAAAACGATGAACCACTCACTCTACATTATCCTGCTTATTACCAGACTACTGTAGAATTAAATTCATTTGACAGAAAATAGGCTATTGATTTAAAAATGTTATCCTGATTCTAGGCTGAGAACTGGTACCATATACATTGTTTTTTGGTTTGCTTCCTGTATTTAGGTCGGATCACGTTCACACCTAAATTGAACCGAACTCTAGTTGGAAGCGGCCCGAGACCCCCGTTTTGAAGCAGACCAGAGTTTGTTTGTTTGGTCCGCACCAGAGTTTGGATGAGCTTTCTCACCAGCCCAAACCAGCCGGACTATACGACCAAACGCTCCTGGGTTTGTTTTAAACGGACCAAACTAGGCAGGTGTGAAAGCGACGTTACTTAAAAAATGTACATGTAATCAGTTTCAACAATTATTTGAGTACAATTAACTTATTAGGTTTTACAGTGCAGACTCAAAGTATTTCTGATGCAAGTTTTTCTGACTGAAATTATTCTGACGCAAGTATTTCTGACACATTTTCTTAAGTCTGACAAAAGTTAATGCAGCTCTGAAAAAAGTTAGTCAGAAAAACATGTGTAAAAAGTATTTGAGTCAGATATACTTGAGTCTGACCAAGTCATTGTGTGACAAGTGTTCCTGAGTCTGACAAAATTACTTTTACAAATATACGGGTGGGTCGCGAGAGATTAAAATTGGGTTGGCAAATATGTTTTCATAATTACTTTATCATTGGTTTTCTCATGATTAAAATTGTTATAGTTGACAGTACACCTCCACAGCCACATGGGGCAGTGTACAAAAATTAGCACCAGAGCCGTATATACTCTGCTTTACCTAGCACTACGTCTAGGTCAATCTTAATAAATGGGCACTATGATTTCAGAATCGAGATATTAACGCAGAATTCAACCAAATAAAAAAAATCACCCCATCCATCCATTTTCATCCGCTTATCCGAGGTCGGGTCGCGGGGGCAGCAGCTCCAGCAGGGGACCCCAAACATTCTTTTCCCAGGCCACATTAACCAGCTCCGACTGGGGATCCAGAGGCGTTCCCAGGCCAGGTTGGAGATATAATCTTGCCGACTAGTCCTGGGTCTTCCCTGAGATCTCCTCCCAGCTGGACGTGCTTGGAACACCTCCCTAGGGAGGCATCCA
The DNA here is from genome assembly GCA_016801145.1 of Umbra pygmaea. Lineage (NCBI taxonomy): Eukaryota > Metazoa > Chordata > Actinopteri > Esociformes > Umbridae > Umbra > Umbra pygmaea. The sequence goes on along the minus strand of JACXGM010004299.1, from coordinate 31,978 downwards.
GGGGGCATCCTTACCAGATGCCCAAACCACCTCAATTGGCTCCTTTCGACGCAAAGGAGCAGCGGCTCAACTCTGAGATCCTCACGGATTACTGAGCTTCTCACCCTATCTCTAAGGGAGAAACCAGCCACCCTCCTGAGGAAACCCATTTTGGCCGCTTGTACCCCAGATCTTGTTCTTTCGGTAATGACCCAGCCTTCATGACCATAGGTGAGGGTAGGAAAAAAATTGCCCGGTAGATCGAGAGCATTGCCTTCTGGCTCAGCTCTCTTTTCGTCACAACGGTACAATATATTGAGTGTAATACCGCCACCGCTGCGCAGATTCTCCGACCAATCTCTCGCTCCATTGTCCCCCCAATCGCAAACAAGATCCCAAGGTATTTGAACTCCTTCACTTGGGGTAAGGACTCATTCCCTACCTGGAGTAGGTACTCCATCGGTTTCCTGCTGAGAACCATGGCCTCATATTTAGAGGTGCTGATCCTCATCCCAGCCGCTTCACACTCGGCTGTGAACCGATCCAGTGAGTGCTGAAGGTCACAGGCCGAGGATGCCATCAGGACAACATCATCTGCCAAAAGCAGCAATGAGATCCTCAGCCCACAGAACTGCAACCCATCTCCACCCCGACTATGCCTCGATATCCTGTCCATAGATACTACAAACAGGATTAATGACAATGCACAGCCCTGGCGGAGACCAACCCTCACCTGAAACAAGTCTGACTTACTGCCGAGCACCTGGACACAGCTCTCGCTTTAGTCATACAGAGATTGGATGGCCCTAAGAAGGGACCCCCTCACCCCATACTCCCGCAGCACCTCCCACATTATCTCCCGGGGGACCCGGTCATACGCCTTCTCCATATCCACAAAACACATGTAGACCAGATGTGCATACTCCCAGGCCCCCTCCAGAATCCTTGCTAGAGTAAAGCTCTGATCCGTTGTTCCATGACCAGGACGGAATCCACATTGTTCCTCTTCAACCTGAGGTTCGACTATCGGCCGAAACCTCCTTTCCAGCACCTTAGAGTAGACTTTACCAGGGAGGCTGTGAAGTGTGATACCCCTGTAATTGGCACACACTCTCTGGTCCCCCTTTTTGAACAGGGGAACCACCACCCCAGTCTGCCACTCCTTTGGCACTGTCCCAGATTTCCATGCAATATTGAAGAGGCATGTCAGCCAAGACAGCCCCTCCACACCCAGAGCTTTCAGCATTTCTGGACGGATCTCATCAATCCCTGGGACTTTGCAGCTCTGGAGTTGTTTGACTACCTCAGTGACTTCCACCAGGGAAATTGATGACAATCCCCCATCATCCTCTAGCTCTGCCTCTAAGATATAGGGCATATTAGTTGGATTCAGGAGTTCCTCAAAGTGCTTCTTCCACTGCCCTATAACCTCCGCAGTTGAGATCTTACTGTTTACAGCTTGGATGGTTCCATGCTTCCCCCTTCTGAAGTGGCGGACGGTTTTCCAGAAGCACTTTGGTGCTGACCGAAAGTCCTTCTCCATGTCTTTTCCAAACCTTTCCAACACCCGCTGCTTTGCCTCTTTCACGGCAGAGGCTACAGCCCTTCGGTACCCTGCAACTGCCTCTGGAGACTTTCAGGTTAACATATCCTGGAAAGACTCCTTCTTCAGTCGGAAGGCTTCCCTGACCACCGGTGTCCACCACGGTGTTCGTGGGTTACCGCCCCTTAAGGCACCCAAGACCCTAAGCCCACAGCTCCCCACCGCAGCTTCAGCAATGGAGGTTTTGAACATTGTTCACTTGGGTTTAATGCCCCCAGCCTCCACAGGGATGCACGAAAAGCTCCACCGGAGGCGGGAGTTGAAAGTCTTTCGGACAATGGCCTCCTCCAGACGTTCCCAATACACCCGCACTACCTGTTTGGGTTTACCAGGTCTGTCCAGAGTCTTACCCCACCCCCTGACCCAACTCACCACCAGATGGTGATCGGTTGACAGCTCTGCCCTTCTCTTCACCCGAGTGTCCAAAACATACGTCCTCAGATCAGATGAAACAATTATAAAATCGACCATTAACCTTCGGTCTAGGGTGCTCTGGTACCAAGTACACTTATGAGCATCTGTATGTTCGAACATGGTGTTTGTTATAGACAATCATGCCTATCACAGAAGTCCAACAACAAACAATTACTCAGGTTTAGTTCAGGGAGGCCTTTCTTTCCAATCACGCCTCTCCATGTTTCTCTATCATTGCTCATGTGCACGTTGAAGTCCCCTAGTAGAACTATGGAATCCCCAACTGGAGCCCCATACAGGACTCCAAGAATGCTGAATACTCTGAACTACTGTTTCGTGCATATACACAAACAATAGACAGAGTCCCCCCCCCCGCAACCCGCAGGCGCAGGGAGGCGACCCTCTAATCCACCGGGGTAAACTCCAACGTACCGGCACACAAGCCCCCGGCTGAGAGTATCCCTACACCCGCCCGGCGCCTTACACCCTGGGCAACTCCGGAGAAGAAGAGAGTCCAACCCCTATTCAGGAGAATGGTTCCAGATCCGAGACTGTGCATAGAGGTAAGCCCCACCAGATCCAATTGGTAGCGCTCCACCTCCCGCTACAGTTCCGGCTCCTTCCCCCACAGAGAGGTGACATGCCACGTCCCCAGAGCCAGCCTTTGCTGCCCAGGTCTTGTCTGTCGAGGCCCCTGACCGTTACTACCACCCATTTGGCAGTGCACCCGACCCCAGCGGTCCCTCCCACAGGTGGTGGGCCCATGGGATGGAGAGGGAGGTGCCACGTTGCTTCTTCGGTCTGTGCCCTGCCGGGCTCCGTGGCAAACCCGGCCACCAGGCACTCGCTGACAAGCCCTCCATCCGGGCCTGGATCCAGACGGGGGCCCCGGGCCTCCTCCTGGCAGGGTCTGTCTTCCGCGATTCGTAAAAAAAATCATAATCCTACAATTCCAATATAGTCACATAGTTAATAATTACCAATGCATATTGCCTACTATGAAATTGCTGCAAATCTGTAAGTGCAGTGCCCTCTGTATTTGGTGTGTGTGTATACCGTAATTCCTCAAATAAAGACCGGGGCCTTTATTTACCTCTACTGCAGAAGGCAACCAGCTTTTATTTGAAGCAGGCTTTTGTTAGAGGCAGGCCTTTATTTCTGATTCCCTCTGTTTGATGAGTATGATTGGGTATATCTTTGTGTAAATCCTTGTTCCAGTTTGCCTTTTATTGCTACATTACGTTGTTATCACAATCTCAACACTTCTTGTAACTGTTCCAAATCTAATACGTAGTTAAAAAAAGTTGTTGAAGATTCAATCGCTTGCACTGAATGGGAGCCATGTTATTTCCAATGTAGTTACTGCCATCTACCTGTACGTTAATACAAACAACACCAAGCTGAGTAAAACATACAGCCGCATTGACTGAAATACCAGTAGGACAATTGCATTTGTGATCCGCTGCTTATCGTAAGGCCCTTCAGAGGGTGGTGAAGTCAGCGGAGCGCATCATTGGCTGCTGCCTCCCCTCCGTGCAAGGCATCTACCATAAGCGATGCCTTAGGAAAACAAAAAACATCCTCAAAGACCACAGCCACCCAAGCCGTGAACTTTTCTCACTACTGCCATCTGGTAGACGATACCGGAGCATCAAGGCGCGGACCACCAGACTTAAAAACAGTTTCTTCCCACAGGCCATTCGGCCGCTCAACATGGAACACAGACACTGATCGCAAATCGTCTGTTGAGCACTAACACTCTCTGGTCACTTTATGCTCTCTACATCTGATGTAGCAGAATTCAAATGCACCTTCTACATCTGATGTAGCAGAATTCAAATGCACCTTTAAAAGCAATTTTCCATGCCAATTCTATAATATTTACTACTTCTACTGTTGTACATT
>JACXGM010004299.1:0-27977 GCA_016801145.1 Umbra pygmaea | reverse complement strand
ATTCTTATATTGTTGTAATTCTTGTTTTTAATCCCACTGCATAGAATCGCCGAGCCATGTCAAAAAGAATTTCTCTGCATAGGATGATGTATGTTAATCAATGCATATGATAAATAAACCACTTTGACTTGACTTGATACTATTTCCTGCTCCCGTGAGCTGGTATTCCGTAAATATTCCATCCAACCCGAGTTGCGACTACCCTGAGTTAGCGTTTCAAACTGGTAGTGAGTAGCGTCACTTGTGCTAAAATAGGTTTGGAACAAAAACCTACGTAGCGGCAGGTCGCAGGAACAGAAGTACCATAATCCGAAAATAGCATGAATATATTGTTGAATCTATTGAAGTGATATAAATGTACATTAAGCTTAACTGGAATGCACATTATATGAAAGGCACCTATAGGAGATTATCCACATGTAATATTCCCGCGGCCTATATTTAAGACCGGCCTTTATTTGTCCGTGTTGACCATGCCCCTGGGAACTATCAGAGGCCCGGCGTTGAATTGACTAGCGGTTTTTATTTGAGGATTTACGGTATGTGTGTGTGTCTCTAATGTGCTTGATAGCTATGGTGGTCGGTGAATCTAAATTGGGAAGGCCGGGCTGGCATTATATTCGGGATCGGAGTGATTTGATCTTAATTGGGGATGCCCGGCTCGCATTACGTTCGGTACCGGAGTGGAAAGGTGTGTAGTGCATCAAACCCATTGTGTGATACTGTTCAGTTTCCCCCAGTCCGGACGGTAATGCAAGCCCGAGATCCCCAACAAAAATCCATTGACTGCTGTTGATAATGGGTATCTAGTCCATGCTAAATTGCCCAAACAGCCAACGTTTGTTCTTCTTCGTTTCACTCACTAATCCAAATACCTATGAATATGTTTATAGCCTACTATTTAAAAGGGGAACCATGACGAAGATCAATATTTTGTCTATGTATCTAAATCGGTTAAAGTAATTTGTCTCGCTCATCAGGGAGCTCTCACTCAGGCAGAGCAGGGTCGAAGTAACGCAAGTGGTGCTGAATGTTATGGCTTATAAATAACTGCAGTATATGTTGAAAATATGTTCATCTTCCCAATGTGCTAGTAATTAGAAGTAAAAAATAGAAGAATATTGCCATTTAATACAGTTTTCCAAACTTTAATTAGACTTTAGTTTAATTTATCTGGTTAAAACAGTTACATATACTGTTTTATATGAATGTAAGTAAATTAGTACAAATACTCAGATTTTGGGGGAAAAACCATCTGATCTTGGTTGTTTTGGTGATTATAACATGATTTTACAAGACACAGGTCTGTGATGTTAATACTGTCAATATTGAGAACAATAATGTTGTATTATTATTCTGGTGACTATTAGAAATGTGTTATGTAAATACCCCTACATAGAAATAATAATGTTAGGAAAACTACGATGTATTTCCAAACACCCTTTTTCATGAAATTTGGGACGCAATGGTTTGTCATTTTGAAAATGTGAGTCACTGAAAAAAGTTTGAAAAACACTGAAATAAGAGAAATGTTAATATTTAACCACTTAAAAAAAGGAAAGTCATTTAGAGTCATCTGTCTCAAGTCAGTATCTCAATTTCTTAGGGTGGTGGGTTATGTTGGGTGGACTTGAATTGGGTGGGCTGTGACCGGCCTCACACTCCGGCACAGTTGGTTGCGGTATATGCACTGTGATTCGGTTGCGATCCGTCATTAAACCAATGAAGAAGAAGAAGAAGAAGTGTATGTCAGAGCACAAACAAAGCCATGAAGTCCAAAGAATTGTCTGTAGACCTCCGAGACAGGATTGTAATTCATTTTAATGGGCATGACTTCTCTGCCCTCTGCACACAGCAGCCACATGCCCCTTACGCTGACATTTAAAACACCTCAGTGGCGGTGGCACATAATCCCCTTACATAAAAACGAAGACACCCTAAGTGCACCCTACCACTCCTTTAAGCTCCTCCTTAGACAGATCCTGCGGAACCCCGTGATCACCACTCTCACCTTGGCTGCACTGCCAGGCACCAGACAATTCACCTTGCCACCATTCAACACCTCCAAATTTAGCAACCTATCTCTTTGTGCCACACTACCCACCACAATAAGAACCCTACCACCCCTCAAACACCTAGCATCTGTCACCCTCCCAACCTGTTCCCTAATCGCTGCAGTGAGTAATACCTTACTTGTGTGGGCTGCAAACAACACAATCACCTTAAACTCCTGATCCTCACCCTCTCCTGAACTACTCTCACCACCCTCTTCTTCCTCCGGACATACCGTGACTTCTCATAACCTACCCCCACACCAGCAACACCCACTCTCCCATCCAAGCTCCCCTCCATGCCGACCTCTCTCACGGCACAGCCGTCGCGACCCGCCACCAAAACGGTATTCGTATTGTTGTCCCTTTCTAGCGACAGTCTATCATATTCAATAATTTTGCCCAGTTCCTGCTCCAACTCCACCGCAGTGGAACCCCAAAAGGACGCCATGCCAATCCAACTGCCAATCTCTGACATGCACTGTTGACTGTGGGAACTTATAGGGACCTTATAAAGACAGGCGTGTGCCTTTACAAATCATGTCCAATCAACTGAATTTACCGCAGGTGGACTCCAGTCAGGTTGTGGAAACATCTCAAGGATCAGTGGAAACAGGATGCACCTGAGCTCAATTTTGAGTGTAGCAATAACTGTGAATAAATACAGTATGTACAGTACATGTGCTTTTTTCGTTTTTTATTTTTAATACATTTGCTAAGATTTCAAACACACTTTCAAATTGGCATTTTGGGGTAATGTTTGTGGAATTTTGAGGGAAATAATGAGTTTAATCAATTTCTGCATAAGGGATTAACATACCAAAATGTGGAAAAAGTGAAATGCTGTGAATACTTTCCAAATGCCCTGTACATGCTCCTGAGAGTTTACTGTGAGACACACACACCATCTTGCAACAGCAGAGAAGGAGCTGCAGGTACCACCTCATGCTACCGGCAGTGACAAGGACACTAGCAAAATGCTGAACTATAGTACTATCAGTCAGGAAGAATAAGGAGAGAGCAACTGTCTTTCGCCATCACCTGCAAAATCATTCCCTTTTTGGGGGTTGTCCTGCTGTTGCCTCTCCAGTGCTCCTGTTGTCACTTTCATTTGCACAAAAACAGGTGACATTGATTGACAATCACTTAGGCTCCCTAACTGGACAGATTGATATCTCTAAAGTTTAATTGAATTGGTGTTATACTGTGATGATTGTGAGTTAGCTTTTTTGATCAGTGTATTTTCAGCAGAAATACTTTGAATGATATTGGGATATTATTTTTTATGTGTCATACAGCAATATTTAATTGATCCTTTCAACTTTGTTGAATATAACTTAAATACGACACATTTTACATTTCCCAGGACAACTCTCAACTTGACCCTGAGCATAGAAATGGAAAGATGACTCTTATTAATAGACAGGTATACTGTCTGTACCAGCAGGGGCAACACTCTAGAGACCTTTCCAGTACTCCAATTGTAAATTAGACCCTAAACGCTAAACACTCAGCAAATGAATGTTGATTCACGTGTAATTGTACATGGACTTGCCTGAGTAAGGTAAATTATCATTAGAGCTACTGTAAATTGCTACAAATTTCACTGACTGATGACAAGAGCAGGATGTTTTGACTCTTTTGACTCTGTTCCAATTAAGTATGATTCAACCCATAACAAAATCAATTGTAAAAATATAGTGTTATTTTTTTAAATAACAGGAGCTCTGCAGCTCCTTGGACTGAACTGTGGGATGGCGAAGGGCATGCACATGGTTTATCCAACCCAGCTGCAGATTCTTTTTGCACTGCTCATCCACCACAGCACCTTTAGTCAGATCATGCACTGGATGATCACGTTCACCAACTATAATTCCGCAATTTAATTTTACAGGCGCTTGATCTGCACACAAGGCGCTGGAGAGGAATATGGCAGGATAGATAATCTTATTCAACCCAAATCCCGGGCAGCGCTATGCCAATTTGTGCTGCCTTGTGCAGGAGGTCTGGGGAAAGTCAGAGAACCCATTGTCAGGCTCGAACCACTGACTATCATAATGTAGGCTGTCTTAGCCCACTACACCACACAGACGCCAGCACTGTTTACAGAACTGTTCAGGAGTACATGGAACACATGTCCATCAAATAGTTTGGTTAAAAGGGTTAGTTACAGAATAGTGAAGCAATTAAAAAGTTATATTTCTGCCTTCTGTAACTATTAATGTGTTGTTGTTTTTTACACTATAATTTTGGGGCATTTTAAATGTGAGGTCTTACCATAATAAGCAACAAGCAATTTTGCATTGTCTGGTTCTTTATTCTTTTGGAAGAAAAAGGTACTATCCTTTGAAATAAAGAGGAATAACTGATTTAAATGCTGGATTTGAATGAATAGGAATATTCATGGTTACATTTGTAACAGGTGGCTTGAACGTGAAGAGAAGTAGGAAGCAATTGCGAGTGGACATTTCTTTTACTTGAAACAACAAATAATCAATCTGATGCACAGCATACACACTGGTTACAAAGTAATAATGACAGTGGCAGGCTCCTCATGGGTGGCCTGGAGAGTGGCAACCCGACCAGCGTGGGCTGAACAGGGACCCTAGATGGAGCGAGCTGGAGTGGTGGTAGGTCTTTTAGATGCAGCACAGCTATACAGAGATCCTCTACAATCTTCCGGCAACCGTACATCTCAGAATATCTCCCAAATTACGTTCTCAGGAAACTATTTTGAAAACCTTAATTACGTTATATGCCAACATATTTAGTTTTTTTATGTTTCAACTGCACGTTTCGTTATTAGGCTATATTTGTACTTATATTTCGCTGCCCCTGTACATTTAGTTTAGCGGATTTATGTGAGAACATTCCACACATTCCATACATTCCATAGCATTCGAAATTATATTGCAACATTCACAGTTAAGTCAGGTATGAGGATACTAACGGTTAAGGCTAGGCATTAGGTTACTAACGGTTAAGGTTAGATATGATGTTACTGAGGTTAAGGTTAGGATTAAGGTTAGGGTTAACATTGCAAAAAAAAATGACAACCATCTATCTGCATGACGCAGGCAATGTAGAACAAAACACACACAAAGTGCCGGTCTGGATTTGAACTCGCGAACACTGGCATGCAAGTCGCGGATTCATACACTCATCCACCGTCCCCGACCTCCGCCCTAGCAAAAACTACGCTATTTACAGACTACGTCATGATTTTCATATGTTCATATATAACGTTATTAGAGTCTTCAATTTAGTTCCCTACAAACATATTTCACCCTCTCATACGTTCATATTTGACATATTTTGGTTTTACAAAATAGTTCCCTCAGAACATATTTCATGTGATTTAGGGCTGTCTTCCGGGGATCTCCCTCTGTTGCTCTGACTATGTCGTTTCACCTTGCTATTTCAATTGTATCAGGTTAGTCATTCTGTAACAGGTGATTTGAACGTGAAGAAAAGGAGGAAGCAATAGCAAGTGGACAAGTTTTTTTTTTAATTAGAGAGAAACACCAAATAATCATTCTGATGCTCATGATCATACACACAGGTTACAAAATAATAATGACGGAAGGCTTTTTTGCTCCTCATTAACGAGTCTTAATCAGTCTTAAGTGAGATCAGCTGTGCCACATAGTGCACTGCTCACCCTTGTCCCCTCTTCACCGTACTCGTGACAACATTTAATAAAAAGGTATAAAGAACATTGTTTTAAAACTACTCTGTAAAGTAAACATGCTGTTCTCTATGGACATCTGGATTGCATTAAAATGCTTGTACTCGGTGATAGTCCACAAGTAGACGATTGGATGTCAGCCTTTGCATAGTCATGTAAATTGTGTGATCAACCACCGAACCTTTAAGCTTACATTTGAAAGTACTTGATATGTCTCTACTCATAAATATTTCACATAGGTCGGATCAGAGATGTATTCCGCATTAATCCACCTAGCAATATTCAGTGGATGAATGCTTCAGTGTCTCTTCTCATGTTTGTCCACTCTTGTTCATTTGAGCATTCTTGAGAAACTGAGTACTATCTTATTCACTGTCAGTAGAACTGCCACAAGCCAGATATAAACAACACAGCCTGAACTCAGATGAGGAGGTTAAAATTATCACTTCCTAGAAGCTACTCTGGAACAAGGGTATTAGTGAATATACAGTACTAGGTGGACCCAAATGCAGGATGAAACACACATATCTTTGTCAAAATTAGGTTTATAGTTTGTGCCTGGAAAACAAAATTCCGCCATTGCATACTTATGGACGTGTGTTAAGCCTAGCGGGCGCTTAAGATAAAGTGCACATGGTGGTTTCACATATGGTTCATTTGGCTATTGAAGCTGTAAATTAGCAAATTAATTTGTGGCCACTGGTTAAGTCATGCAGTGAAGTTAAATATGCTATCAAAAGGGATTTCCTTTCATGACACATGGTGGATAGGTTTCTATAGTAGGAGTAGTGTTATGGAATTAGAAAAATGTATCATTCACAATTGCACAGCTGACTTTCATTGTGAGATGATGGAAATTGTTTTTGAGACGCTCCACAGCTCTGGAGGGGAGTTAAGATTTGTACTAGCCTTTTATCAGACATCCCAAATGTGCTTTTATAGATCTACATTTGAGCACATGCCAGATAATGCTTGCTCAAGCAATAGACTGTTTAACAAATTAATTAAAGCACAAAAATGAGTGGAAGACTGAGAGTGCATTCTGATGAGAAGCATATATTGCCTTTTTACTACACACACAGGCATCTTAACATCTAAAATTAGGGATGGCATTATACAGTTATTAAGCTTTAGACTGAAAACCATTAACAATATTTGACTGGTAGTTACAACACAATCGGTTTGTGATATGTTCATGTTTACTGACAGACAAGTCAAAACAATATTGCAGGCTTACATAAAAATAATGCAGGCATTTTGTGCCTTTCAGATATATTTGAATCTCAAACAGTTCAGACCCAATTTACATCTCATTATTCCTCTTCCATAACATATTTCAAATGTGATATATTCAACCTCAGATCCCAGTCAGATTGTGTATTGATTTTCCAAAAATTTCAACAGAAGAGTTGTGAATGTCAAGTGGAAATCTCTCTTGTCATAAAGAAATTTGTCTCACATATACATTTTGGAAACTGAAAGGAAGATGTGGTTATGCTAAGTGCTACATACACAACTATTATTTTTTTCTTCCTAGAATTCATGATCTGATACCTCAGGATGACCTAATAATCTGTTTCAGCTCCTCATATTAGACAGGACATGTTTGTCCTGAGTTGCTCCCTTGTATGTATTGTTTTGGTTCTGATCAGTGTGAATTGGTTTTGGTTTTGACTCCGGGGGGATTACCATGCACTTGACAGCTGTGCCTCACCCAGGGAGACCACCAATCAACCTCTTGCATTGTCGAAGGGTTAGCAGCAACCAGGACCCCCGGTGAAGGATTAGCAGCGGCCGGGACCCCCGACAAGTGCTCAGCAACAGCCGGGACCCCCAGCCAGATGTCACCAGTGGCTGGGAACCCCAGGAAGATGTTGACGGCTCAAGCTGACTATGGGTTCTTTTTGGGTTAGATGAGTCAGATTATCTATCCTGCCATGTTGCTCTCCAGCAACGCCTTGTATCCAGATCAGGCGCCCGCCTAAGTGTTCAATCACAAAAGTATAGTTGGTAAACATAGTCATCCCGTGCATGATCCAACTAAAGTCTTCTGTGTTAGATTCGCAGTGTGAAAGGTATCAGTGGCTGGGTGACATGTGGTTGGATCTGTCCAAGGAGTTGCGGAGCTGCCGACAAGGCAGGATTAGGAATTGGGAGGAGAAAAATCACAAAGAAAAATTCAGCACCATGGAAACCAGACATACAGAGTTCACAGATCAAACGTTTACATGCCCTTGACTGTTTGTTACAGACACACAAGATGACACACAAAGCTTCAAATTGCAATTAAAGGTTAATTTCTCACACCTGTGGCATTTGAAATTGCAATTAGTGTCTAGTGTTTAGAAATAGTCAATTAGTTTGGTAGCTCTCACTTGGATGCAATGAGCAGGCTAAATGCTGAGCCATAGGGAGTAGAATAGAACTGTCAAAAGACCGGCATAATAAGGTACTGGAACTGCATAAGGTTGGATACAGATATAGAAAGATATCCAAAGCCATTCACATGCTAGTCAGTACTGTTTAATTACTTATTGAGAAGTGGAAGATTCAGGGGTCTCTTGACCAAGCCAAGGTCAAGTAGACTAAGATCTTCTGGCACACTGTAATTTGGAGTGACAAGACCAAAATAGCACTTTATGGTCACAACCATAATCACTATGTTTGGAGAGAGGGTCAACGAGGCCTATAATGAATATAATAGCATTCTGACTGTGAAACATGATGGTGGCTAACTGATGTTTTGGGGGTGTGTGAGCTCTAAAGGCACTGGACACCTTGTGAAAAGTGATGGCAAGATGAATCCAGCATGTTATTGGACAATTCTGGCAGACAATTTGCATTCTCCTGCACATGAGACACTCTTGGACTGTACAGCACAACAATACAAGGTACAAGGCCAAGTTGACCCTCCAATGGTTACAGCAGGTTCTGGAGTGGCCAGTCTCCTGACCTTAATATCATCAAGCAACTCAGGGGAGATAATAAATATGCGGCTCACGCAAGACAACCAAAGACTTTGCATGACCTGGAAGCATTCTGTCAAATTGAGTGAGAAGCTCAACCACTTGGAAGAATTTTGGGCCTAATAGACAACAATAGCAAACGGCTGCAGGCTCTCATTGATGCTAAAGGGGGCAATACACTGTATTGAGAACTGAGGGTATGCAGACCTTTGAACAGGGATTATATCATAATGTTCTTTGCTGCCATGATTTCTATTTTGATTGTGGCATTCTGTTATGACCTACAGTCAAAACAAATTGTTTTGCCTGCTCACTCATGTTTTCTTTAAACATGGTACATCTATTACCAATACTGCAGGGGTATGCATATTTATAAGCACAACTGTATATCAGATTACAATTGTTGTGTGTAAAAAAACTGATAGTATTAACGATATGACTGTTTACAAGATCTGCACACCCTACAAAGTGAGGGAAAAAGTATTTGATCCCCTGCTGATTTTGAACGTTTGCCCACTGACAGAGAAATGGTCAGTCTATAATTTTAATGGTAGGTTTATTTGAACAGTGAGAGACAGTATAAAAACAAAAAACATCCAGAGAAATGCATTTCAAAAAGTTATTTATTGATTTGCATTACACTGAGTGAAATTATTATTATAATTAAATAATAATAATAATATAAATTATAATTAATAACTTTTTTGAAATGCTTTCTTTGTTGTTATTCTGTCTTTTACTGTTATAGACTGACAATTTCTTTGTCAGTGGGCAAACATACAAAATCAGCAGGGGATCAAATAATTATTTCCCTCACTGTATTTACTGTGTCATCTCAGTTACACTATCGGGGCTTAGACATACTGTGACTTGCTAAAGCAGACAAAGAGCTAGTAGAACCCAACTTTGTCATAATAATCTAATCAATACAAAATGCTGTCACAAACTATACTATATACTGTAGAAAGCAAAATAACACTAGCTAGAATGGTTAACAATGTTTGCTACCTAAACTTTGGTAGGTTATCCTCAGTATTTGCAAGCTAGCTAACCTTATACCATATCTACAATATTTCTAATTCTGGTGACAGTAATATTATGATAAATTATTTATTTACTAAATATTGGTGTTACAACTTTTTATGTTTTAATTTGTTTCTGCAATTTCACTTCTCGCCGGCAGAGGCTGATGTTACCAATGGATCCATTAACAAGGCAGCACTGTGGCCTCACAGCAAGAAGGTTCTGGGTTCGAACCCCGGCCGTCCCAGGCCTTTCTGTGTGGAGTTTGCATGTTCTCCTCGTGTCTGCGTGGGTTTCCTCTGGGTGCTCCGGTTTCCCCCACCATAAAAAAAACATGCAGGTTATGGTCTCCAGTCAGTGCCCCTGACAAAATCATTGGCTTAGATCTGGAGTTGGTCCCCGGGCGCTGTAAATGGCTGCCCACTGCTCCCTTCAGGCATGGGTTAAATGCAGAGAATGAATTTCGCTATATGTGTATGTGACAATAAAGTACCTACATTAAAACAGTGGAAACACCCATGGTCCTGCCCATGTTCAAACTGTTGACTACTAAAGGCTTTTATCATTCTTTGTGAGCCAAACAATTGCTGAATCAATGAAACTCATGTTCTATGCATAGTTTATTTGAATTGTACATAATTCATTTATCATTCCTGTCACTCAAACGTTTACATCCTGTGGAGAGGGTGTGGTCAATTACATTTGCATTTTGGTTAATGAAGTTAATTGACATCCTAAACAAGAATGTTAACCGAAGCACATTTTCTAGGACCTTCATTTTCAAGCAATTAAACACAAACTATTCAAATTAAAATGAGAGTAAATTACTTCTTCAAATAACCATAGTATATACTTAGCACACTTACTCACAAGACCATTAGTGCAACAAATTAATATAAAGATATGAAGAGTGATGTAATGTTTAAAAATTAGATCTAATTGTATCACTGGAAAACTCACTTAAGAACACATTACCTTTCTATCACAAGATGGATTACTGTGAATGGCTGGCACAAGATGCACTACAGAGGAAGAGAGGATATAAGCACATTAGGGAAGAACTCTTTTTCCTGTACACATCATCCAAGATGGATGAAATGGACTGGCCTGCCCGATACCCTTCCCCTCAAATTCGTCTTTCCCGGAATGTTGCTGTGATTGTTCCCGCTGATTGTAACACTTCTGTTCCCGCAGCTCTTTAAAAGGAAACCTGATCTCTCACAGCCAAAGCTTTCTGCCCAATTCTCTACCCTTTTAACTAAGATGTCTGTGTTGATGTGCTATACTATATAACGTATTCTGCAGCAATGCACTCTCATCACTGCAATGGATCACATCAACATCGGAGCAAGGCAAGGTGAAGCCAGTCAGGAAGAGAGTGTACTTAGCAATAGATTCATAGAATAATGCTTCATGAATAATTTAGGATGAGACAGTATTGCTTCTCATTTTTCTGCTGTATAATTCTGCTTGGTGAATAGAATACTTCACAGAGCAAATCAATTAATTCTTATTTTTATAAAAAGTGGTGCAACATAATAATTTGACGCTCAATCATGTTTTACCTCAGTCTTTTATTGCATTACATTTCATTGTTGAGCATGACAGTGAGAAATATTACTAAACAAATTAAAAATATATTAGCATAAGGAACAATGGGAAAATATGGGAATCGGATATTTAATAGCTAGTAAGAAATGTAAGATGTATTATATAGAAAAGCTGCTTTCCCAAAAGGATATTGGACTGTCTGAATAACATTTAACTATATATATTTTTGTAAACCAATAATTGTAGGAAAGCGTGCTGGAGCATAATGAAATTGTTAAACCCAAGCCACCCAATGCTCTATCACTGGTATCTCGTTTATGGGTCAAGGAGACAGAGAATGAATGAGGGAGTGAGCAAGGCCAACAGACATGTCCACAGCACAATCAATTCCTATAACACAGCAGCTTTGATGGACACAGCTGATGTTAGCTTGGGGCACTTGCTCTGAGGGGTCTTAATCGTCAGCTACAGACATACGGAAAATCAATAGTTTGAAGAACATGGCAGACAACACTGACCATATTTAGCTTGCCTTTATCAACCTAAAAAAAAACAACATGAAAGGTTATGGCTTTGTGATTATAGAGCATTTTTAGAATTTTTTGACTGCTTGTTTGCTGCCACTGTAACTAAAACTATTGGCTCAATCAAGACTGTTGTAAAATACTCTTACATAATAAACAATAACAATTGCAGTCTTAACAGCTGCATAGTGTAAACAGGGGAGGACTCATGGCTTGTGAAGCAAGTCTGTAATGCAGCAAGTCACACAACAAGCAAAAGTTCCTCATACTGCAATTTCCGACAGTCCACCTTGAGTATCTCACCTCGAGTACCCTCCTGCCATACAGTAGCTTGTGTCAGCGCTTTACTAGTACAGATCTGAATAGTTGGTACGGATGAAGATAACTCAACTCTAAAGCTGTGTGATCACTAAATGTGACAGTATTTGACAAATATGATGCTAATTTGTTTTAATTAATCATACTTAAAAGAAAATCCAAGTTAGATTTCTTCCAGGTGAAAAATAAACTGGAGTGAAGTGAAAAATTTGTTTTCCTTCATGTTACATGAGGTTTTAGCATGAAGAGTGATTGGGATTATTCCCTGGGCCTTGCAAGAGAGAGTTTGTGACCTACTTGAGAAATTGCGACAAGACATCTCCCCACATTACACTGAATCAAAGCTTTTCTCTATGTAGGAGTTGCTGTGAACTCAGATAAGCAAAATACACACACTTCTACATCAAACTAACTGCCACTAATGCTGGCAGGAAAGAACAGAGTTAAGAATTATTCACTCTCAGATGACTGTGCAAATACCCCACAGAAAGTAAACATTTGACATCTAAAGAATACCTAACTGACTTTATTATACAAAGAATTGGAGTACAGTAAATGGAAGATTTGGTTATTAAGAGATTAAAATGATCTTGAATCATGTTGTGAATGGTTTATGGTAAAACAAAAAAGCTAAAGTACTGTAACCAAAGAATAAATCACCAAATGTATTTTGTTATCACATAAGAAACTGAAGTTATGCCTTTCAGTCGTAAGACTGTTAGAGAGATAACACACACAGATAAAGTAAGTAGGCAGGTTACAGTAGGAGTGTCACAGTTTTGATGTGGTGTAGAGTGAAAGGAGAGACACTGACAGACAGCTAGATGGTGGATGTCAATGATGGTAGATTTTATTCACACTAATCTGAGAACAGGATGAGCAGGTTGCAGGGTACAGCCTAGTCGAATGCTTAACGAGTACTGAGATATAGCCTACATGCTCTCACCAGTGGCATGGACACTGAATAGCTAACTCACAACAATATTCCTGTTATGCACAGGGAAGCAGAATATATACTTACAAAGAACGATAATCAATAAATAAACAAACAAATGGTTAACCATAGTGTCTAACATAGGCGACTCTCTTGTCACAACTTACAATCTTGAAGCTCCCGGAATATTCAGCATAACGTAACGACACTGACAATGTATCAATGCCCAACAACCTCTCTCTAGTTTAGGCTGCTTATGTGCCAAATGGCAACATCTCTAATAGAACACAACTGTTAGTAATCATTAATTAGACAGATCTACAAGAGACTAGTCTACCCTATTGCAGCAGCAGCCCAAACCAGAGAGAGGTGCTACAAACACTTAGAGGGAAATACTAGGGCTGTAACGATACGCGTTATGAAACCGAAATCGCGACACTCAGACCCACAAACCTGTGTCGCGGTCTGAGAAGGTAGAATCGCGACACACCCCTTCCAACTCTCAGAGTTATCCTTCCTGTCCAGATCTAATGCAACCACATCTTTAAATTACTATTAGTATTATTTGAAGTGAACATTATACAATATGTAGACCTAAACCACAAAACTAGTTGAGGATAAATTATTTAATTTTACCTGTAAGCATCCTTCAATTACGTGTATTCTGACTACCTTTCCAATCATGTGACGCCTACCTGCAAAAGTTGAGCTAGTTGAATAACGTGTCCGCAGATCATTAAAAAGACTTAAATAATCTTGTTTTTGTTTTCCAGAATTTAAGCTCTAAAAATGTCTCAAAGAAATTCGACATTCATGCTATTTTTGTTCAATTGTATTTTGTCGAAAGAAGCCATAAACGCTTTCTCTGAGAAACATTTAGTTAGCAACTGCTGGCAATAGTAATAGCAGATGATTGTGGCAGCTCCATGCGTTTACCTCACAGCAACGCAGCTAATTTATTCATTAGTTACCTTACAAGTTTCGTCTGTTAGTGAGTATTGTTTATGATATTTTATTTGTGTCCTTGCAGCTTTGTTTACTGAAACATATTTCTTGTGATCAGTATTAAATTGCGCATCCCTCAGTACATCAAAGCAACGAAAATAACGACCCACTCATTGAGCAGTTATTCTCCACGTTCTCATTGTGTTTCATTCGCGCAGCGCATACAGTGTGGAGCCGTGTATTACTTTTGAACAATTCTTTCTACCGACTAATTAGCTGTTCAGCCTGGCTTTGTGGAGTTTATTCTAATTAGTTTGAACTTGCTGGTCACGAGTGTGAAACAGAAGCCATTTAATTTACTTTGTAAATGTAAAGAACTTGATTGAAGAAGGATTTTCGACATGCCCGAATCATCTCCACAATGGAGTTTAGTTCCATTTGTCTTTCGACAGTATTTTGTTACAAAGACAACATAAGTGTTATAGTTTTGGCTGTTCATTTATTTTACTTAGGTATATTGTTAATAATTAGCATAGTTAATATTGTACTTTGGTCAGTTTATACAGGTTTTTTAAATGTTATTTACTAAAAATATCATTTTTTTTTCTCTCACCCCCCCAAAAAAGAATCAAGGTTTGTATCGAACCGTGGGTCAAAAATCGTGATACGAACCGGATCGTGAGTTTGGTGTATCGTTTCAGCCCTAGGAAATACACATATATTCATGAAGGAACTGAAAACATCATGCGTAGCATTGAAAACCCATAATACAACTTAAATGACTAAATAATCTAGAAATTAGATTAGGCAACTCTGAACACCTAGTTTTTTACAATGTCATTGTTCTTTTTTAACTAGTGTTCAAGGAGTGTAAAAAATCTGCTATCATTTCAGTGGGTGCTTTTAATATAGCTGGAAACCAAAATCGTCCAGCATACTGTATGAAAGATGTGGTATGTTGCAGGCAAAATCATTGCCTCCTGAAATCTGTGTATGGTACATGTGCTACTGTAGATATTTTTTCTTTTTTTTAAAACCTATCATTTAAAAACATTGCTTTACTAATTATTTAGGGAAACATCCTCTTTCCTTTAAAAAATGTATGATCTATGGGAAACACATTTTCATGAATTCAAATATGTTTACTGGCCATCCATAGCCACTTTACATGTTACAGTGTTTAACAATTAACTTTAAATAAATTTGTGTTATTTCAGAAGTGTTTTGCTGATTCAGCTAGCCAGGGGTGTGGGAAAATGTGGGGAAGTTGATGACGATACCGGCAGAAAACAAGAAAACAAGCTTCGATCAGAGACTTTTACAGTTGTGTCCTGTGATACAACAATAAAAAAAAACACTTACCAAACACTAAAACAAACTAAAGCAGCTAAATATGTTCTTCTTAAGTATGTATACCTGATGTTTTATGCATACAGCTAGCCTATGGTGTGAGCATGTTTAAGGCATATGTGTAACTGTTGAGAGAGATAAAATTAATGTGAATACAGTTTAAAATACTTCACATTTATTTGTGAATGTCTATTAATGTGTACATGCAGAATTGTAGTTACTTTCTATTTTAAGAGCCCAAGAGATCTGAGACTTTTAGCCCATTGACAGTGTCAACTGAGATATTATAAGGCAGTGCCGTAATATGAGAAATGGTATTTTGGTAAATTTACCCTACCCTAACTTATATCAGTTGATGTATTGTGTAAAACTAGTAAATGATATATGGAAAAACTCTGGAAAGTAAATTGTACTTTTATTTACCACTGCATTAATGGATGAAACTTTATATTTTGTAAGATGTTGATGATATTATGCAATCATTGCTTTATTATATTTTTGACTGATACCAGCACTTTGTCCTTGTCAGTTATTGTACTTGTATTGCACCTATCAGTGATGGCAGATGTAACATTTGCGTAGCATGACAAGGGCAATGTAAAATTTCATTAGTAGCACAACATGCCATTTTATGATTAAAAACATCACTGCAAACTTGCAATAGCTCCATCTGCATAGAGTCTAGAGCAGACCGTAGTTAGCAAAGTGGTGCAAGGGCAACAATGAAAATTCCACTGTAACATTAGAAGTGCTCATCGTTTCTAGAAACTTTGACTTCAAAGTAGCATAACGACTCTTTAATGGGTATTTGGTCGTTGATCCCTGAGACTAATTTTAAATATGGATTCAAAGTAATGTTTACAATCTTCTCAATGTAAGGTCACTAGTAGGAAGAAATATTGGATTTAATTAAACTGTAATATCAGAGCATGACACATGACCTAGGCCCAGCAAGATGTCTGTAAAATCTAGGATTGGAACCCTTCTCTAGATGATAAATGCAACCTCTGTAGTGTCCAGAGACTACTGTACTTAAGAAGGCTGGGAAGAAACATAGCCCCGTTTTGACGTTTATTGTGTGACTGCCTGTGCCCGGTTTAGTGAGGATAGTTAAATAAACATAGGCATGCGGCTGGGGCTCAGGTTCCCTTCTCAAAACACTGTGTCCGCCTACAGACTGAAACTAAAACCTTACCATTTAATTTTTTCTTAACGTCTGGAAATTGGCTACTCTTTAAAGATAAAGGAGGATTTTTAAATAAAGCCCAAATTACACCTCATCTCAGCATAGATTTGCCATCTGCATGACGTTTCTATTTCAAAGTAGAAAAGGCAACATTCTCCTATTAGGCCTGTAATGTTAACCAAAACAAACAGTGTGACCTAGAGACCCACATCTGACTTACCAGCATGCTGTGTATCTAAAAATGGGGAATGTTTTGGTAACTACAGGAGTGCATTGTATAAACACACATGTTTATACAAATGTGATGCTGAATACAATACTACTATACTTTGTCCATATTTAATATAATTTATGAATTTTAGGTTGTGCTTTATTTAGTTACAGAGCATTCCATAAAGTAGGGAATCATTATCCCATATACATTATATATTGGATTTTTTTAAAACATCAAGGAATACAGTTTTTGTAAGCTTGTCTGCAGGAAAGAGAATGTAGTTCCATTGTTATGGCTCAGATTCTAAACAGGACAAATAGATATCAGGTCAAGTCAAACGATTGCATCTAGATTTTTTTAAATGTTGCAGTACACAACCAAAGGATTTTGGGCAACTTAGGATGGCCAAGTTGGGAATTACCGAAAGAGCTGAGGTGTTGTTAGTGACTGTTGTGTCGGAAACATGACCAGCACAATGATTTTGAAGTGTTTAGGGGTCTTGAGCATTCCTTTAAGTTACTTCCACAGGGAAGTAGAAATATTCAGTACATATGTAAAAGTATGTGAAATATGATTATATTTTGTCCATGTACCACAGCCTCTCAGAACACATCAGTATCTTTCCTACTTTCAGTTTCAGTTTATCAGAAAGGGACTCTGGGATATGTGTGATTTACACATTAATATATTGCAATTACTGATGGACAAATAGCCAGATTGAACATTTACATAGTAGTAAGAAAGATATTACAACAGAAAGATATATACATTATTATTTAATTATATGAAAACATTATCTTTCATGAGAGGTTATTACATTATTCAGCAGGGAAATTATAGAGATTTTATTTTCGTAAAGGTCAGTAAGATTTGCAATCAATCTCAACATATATCCCTATCTTAAAAACATCCCTCTAATTCCATTTGAATGAAAACTCTAATCTTTAATTCAATAGGATAGCCAGAGATGTACATATAATAAACAGCGGAAGGGATTCTAGATTACTGTAGTTCTTCTTCACATTGATTCAGGTCTATATTGTAAAAGAAGTAGGTTAAATGTTACAAAACCCTTCTAACTGGGGCTAGGGTCAGCCAGAGCCTAATGCTAAGTGCTTGCTAAAGGGCACATCAAGACATGTGCAAATTGTTGACTCTGGGATTCGAACCTGCAACTCAATACCAAAATGTCAAGCCTATGAGAGGGAGATGGAGTTGGAGCCTTAGTTAAATGGATCAGGTGGAGGTGTTTTTCACACAGGCATATACTCTTCCCTTCTCCCATCACTGTGGGTGCTCCTGATAAGATGAGGAGAGAGGGGGACAGCAGAGAGACAGTCTCCCTCCCACAGGCTCTGAGCCGTCCCATTGATTTGATCAACTGCCTTAAAGGGACACTCCAGCCATTAAACACCTCAAAATCCTTTTTCAGGTCGTTTTCACAATATCCTATTAAAAAACACCTTTTCAATGTGTTCTGAACTTCCTAAGCTGTCCTCCGTAGGTTTTTGAGTTCACTCGCCAGTGACGTCACTGACAAGTGAATGAAACTACAAGGGAGGAGATCATGAAACGGTGTACTCTGTCCGTGAATAGGCGCGCTGTGGTACAGTGGGTGGCAGTATATGCACCGTTTAAGAGTGGGACAAGGAAATGTTTCTGCTTTTAACCATCTTCTGCCAAGAAGATGATTACATCTCTTTGTTAGATCATTTTAGGTTTGACGCTCAAATGGGCCAAAGTGATTTTGAAAAAACAGCCAGGCCAGATGGAGGTTCAAACTATCACAGGTAACGAGCTGATTAACCATCTACTTGGCTGGGGTTAGCCATTATTAGCTCCAATGTAGCATATTGTAATTGTGTGAATACTTGGAGGAAAGAATGTAAAATCAATAAAAACGCCTAACAGAATATTGCTAACTCTGTTATATTTAAAGCCAGGGTGGATGTATATACTTTTTGGTGCAATTGTTTGCAAATAATGAACAAAAGATGAGTGAGAGCAATGACTAAGTGACTAACTGTATAACTAGTATGTTTTTATAGGGTTTCCTTCCAGCCAGCCCCAGGCCTATGTATCGGGAGTGGAGCTAGCCTCATTAGCTTCAATGTAGCTATCAGTGATTATGTAAATACTTGGAGGAACAAACATAAAATAAAAATATATATTTTGCAGATTATGGCTAAATCTGTACCTAATGAAGGGTTGTAGGGCTTATATCTCTGGGACAATATTGTGACTTGTAGTAAATGTTTGAAATTGCGGTGTATAATTTCTAGCTAGTAGCCAAGGTCCTAACGCTGGATTTGACTCCACCGAAGCAACTCGCAGTGTGCAAGAGCAAAGTTTGCATTGAATTCTAGATGTTGTGGTATTTCAAGTAAAATTCGATACAGAAGCAAACGAACTGTACTCTGCTGTTTTTTGGAAAAAAACGCAGGAACAGCACTTTATATGAAGTTAATCAGTCTAGGGATTCATTTTTAAATACTATATTTAAAATATTTTATTTAATCTGGAAATGTCCTATAAGGTACAAGCTTCCTCTTGTGAAGCTTATATATATTTTTTTTTCTCAGTCAGTGATTAACTGATCCATAATGTTTTGCATTCCATGGAACTTCCCTTGTCATTGTGTCACATCCATAATGGACAAAAATGAAACATAAAACTGAACTTGCCTGTACTCAGGTGCAACACCTATTGAACAATATTAATTTATTTTAAGCCTTGTGGGAAATATCAATAACCAGTAATTTGTACAGGAATGACCTGAGGCCTAAACTACGAAGCAAGTTCAACATACCCATGATTTATTTTCGTTTACTGGCATCACTGTGCCTAACAACCGCAATTCCGCATGAGTGGTGTCACAACGGTGGTTATCAATTTGTAAAATGAACTCAGGTTTTCCCAATCTAGCGACGAGAACATTCACATAAAAGGGCAGTTTGTGCACCATATGACCAATCGTAGGCATGGACAAGTCTACCACAGCTGCATATTTCACTCAAGAGGAGCAAATTATAATTTTAGAGAAATATGAAGAATATATCAAATCATGTCAAGTCAAATCAATTTTATTTATTGCCAAATTTGGTTGCAGACAGGTATTAACATACATTCAATCCATCATAAATACTACATAAAAACAGCATACCCGACAGGACACAGAGACAACAATACAATACAATACATTACAAGGACCACTTCATGTTGAATCCCAGGGAAATACGTTTCTCAATACAAAAATGCTTAATGGCATTAATTTGTGCAAATTTAGCCTCCCAATAGCAAAGCAAACAAAACAGTCCTTAAGTATTTTTATTCTGTCTGTAGAAACTCTATTACTCCTACCTGAAGGCAAAGAGCTCAAACTCACCCTTCAGGGGATGGTCAGTGCAGGCCAATATGGCCTGTCTTCCTTATGACCTGCCTAACAAAGATGGGAGACCTGAATTTGGTTCACCCCAATGACTTTACTGGCCACTCTGACAAGCCTGTTCTTACTTGCCAGACTTAGATTCCTGAACCACACCACAACACAAAAGGTCAGCACAGACTCAATAAAAGTTCTATAAAACAGAGTCCTAATTTCTGTGCAAACCTTAAGAGTTCATCAGGAAATAAAGACATTGATGTACTTTCTTAGAAATGGCATCTGTATTGGTCCATAAGCACAGCCTGTTATCAAACAGTACCCAAATATTTATAATTCTCAACTAAATCAATCTCAATTCCCTCAATAGTTGTGAGATTGGGAATGGGTACTGACTTCCTGAAGTCAATAATCATATCATTGGTCTTTGACACATTCAGTTCAAGGTAAAACTCCTTGCACCATGACACAAAGTCATTAACAACCGGCCCATGAGCCAAATCCCCTCCCTTCAGCCAGCTGACTATGACCGTGTCATCTGCAAACTTTATGATACGTCTATTCTCAAACTTGCTCTGGCATCTATTTGTGTAGAGAATATAAAGAAGGGGAGAGAGTACACAAACTTGCGGTGAGCTAGTGGATTAGTAGAGCTTGTAAGAGAGGACACCATTAATTCTCACATCTCTCTGTCATAAAGTCTAAGATCCATCCAATGATATTACTATCGAGATTTAAGTCAGAGAGAACTTTCTCTACAAGCGTGGTTGAATGGTGTTGAAAGCCGAGGAAAAATCAATGAACAGAATTCTAGCATGAGTTAGTGGGCCCTTGAGGTGACGATACAAGCAGTTCCGCAGCATCAGGTTGGCATCCTCAACAGCCTTACCAGCTCTGTATGCAAACTGCAGAGGATCCAGATAACCCTGTACCTACTGCCTAACAGTCCATCCAAAACCTGTGCTACCAGTAGGGTAAGTGCTACCAGTCTAAAATCATTTAATGACTTTGGGTTTGTACACTTAGCGACAGGGACAATAATAGAGCGTCTCCAGATTTTGGGAACTCCAGAGATTTTGTAACAATAATATGAAAAGCATTGCAGAGGTGATCAGCACAATACTTAAGTACTTTGCCACAGATCTCATCAGGGCCTGTACTCTACCTGTCACAGTGATATTTAGGATGTAGAGGAGAGAGACCAAAACAGGCAATAGATGGGTGTTTATTTTATCTCGATAGGTCCAGGAACATACATGCGACCGGTTGCAGGGTGCGCCTTGAGTGAGTGCGCAACGGTTATATTAATGTAGCTTACGTGCTCTTTAAGGCACGGACACTGAGTGCTAAACATCAATACAGAGAGTACGCTAATACTTCCAAACAGCAAGGGACTCACTTATCACAATGACTCATATGAAATGCAGGTCCTGGACTCTTCCTCTTGAAAACCACTGCAACGTGGAAACAGAATAACAGATGATCAATGACCGACAGCTCCCTCCAGTTAAGCAGCCCTCTTTATACTAAGGACAAACACCTAATTGAAACATGGCTGAACGTAATAATTAACTAACCAGATATACAATACAATGACACAACCTGAACTAGACGGACTAGGAACTGCTTAACTGGAGGAGCTCTCAGTCTTAAAGCAACATACACATTTTAACAACAGAACACAAAAGACCATGCACTTGCACTGAATAAAACAATAAACAACTACACACAACTGGAGTCCGTTTCTCAGTTCAAGTAGTCCTTCAATGCCAGCCTCACTGGCTGGGCGTGACACTACCTACTGTGGGTGTGCCTAAACAGTCTCGCAACAGAGTCAAAATCAATGGTAATTGTTTGAATCGATTTAGCCTTGCACCTCAGCTCGTTTATCTGCTTATTAAAATCTTGTTTATCAAACCTTAAATAGAAATCATCCAAACTATTCACTAATTGACTGAATTAAAACCATTCAGACTGGCTGCCTTATTACCCCTCACATGACATCCATCCATCTTTTGCATGCCGTTCTCTTAGATTATTATTTCAAAACTATGTCTCTATCTTGTCCTTGTAGTTAATATTTGCTTTCTTCATTTCAACCCTTTCCTCAACACTCTCACCTTGGTTATGTCACCTCTATTAATAGCAGCTCTCCGTTCACTTATAAGTCTTTTCAAATCTTTTGAAACCCAGGGTTTATTATTTGGAAACATTTTTACTTCCTTTGTAGAGATTACAGAGTCTGCCCAGAACATATTATAGCTACACACCACATCAGTAAGTTAATTCATGTCGTCCGAGGAGTTCAAGAACACTTAGCAGTATGTGCACTTGCAGCAACCCTAAAAGGCAAGTGAAATATACTCAGTCCAGACCTTCACCCTTTCCTTCACAACCTGCTCACATTGAAGCAGTCTTATAGGTCAGTAAAAGGTGTACTACATTGTGATCTAAAGATGTATAAACCCTCTTGATAGGGCCATAACACAAGTCAATAATTTTACTATAATGAGATGGGCATGAGACAATACTGATTAAAAACCTGATAATGTGCCCTTACTTTACAATGGTTAAAAACTCCCAAAATAAAATTGGGGGAATCTGGACATATAGACTGCAGTTCTTTGGTCACTTTAAATATTAAATCAACTGTTGCTTTGACGTTTGTTTAAGGATGTATATAGATCACTGTAACAAATAATTTAGGGAATTCCCTCGGAAGGTAGCCAGGCCTAAGCAACACAGAGAGTAACTTTGTCAGCTAGACTGACATGTTTTCTTACAGTAAAGATGCAACAACATATGCAGTTTTTATTCAAACAAATGCCACCCCCCTGAGCCTTCTCTGTTACCTCGCAGTCACAATCATGTTGAATCGGAGTCCCGAAGCCATCAATTTCCAGGGAAGAAGCCGACTCCATGTTTGTCGGCCAAGTTTCCGTCAGCGCCAGGATATAGGCTCTCTAAATATTCTTGCTTTTTTTTAGAGACCCTCTCACTATCCACGCACCGAGCTCCAAAGAATATTCCAAGAATAATGACGCCATTTTCAATCGAGAATTGATTGGTCAGGAGGCAGGGCTTTTATTCATGTTCATCTGTTATTTAAACTTTAACCTGCAGGTTAGGTGTGCAGCATAAGTTAGCATGGCACCCGGCAACCACTGTTGTAAAAATGTTGTGACAATGAAATCCAGGAATCACCCTGAAGTTAGCTCACTAACCCCAAATCCTAATTCATAGTATAGACCTCTCTTTTTTAAGATGGCTAAACAACATGTGAAAACATGTCAACTTTGAGAGCTAATTAATTGAAAAATGCACATTTTGGTAGAAAAGGTTGATTTTGCTCTACTGAAAAGATTGGCATATTCCATCCATATTCCATCCATATTCCAACCTTGGATTGGTTTGCATCCTAAATACTGATTGACTGGTATCTGTGTTATGTGAGACCATTTGCATGATATCACGTCACTCTAATTCCATGGTATACTTATATTGATCATATATCACATACCCTCTTGCCTTATTGTTTGCATATACCACACAATTAAAATATTTTTAACAATGCTAGAAAAAAGAATAAAACTTTATTTTACATAATATTCCTTCCACCAAACTACTATGTGTCCTTATAAAACTTATAAAACAAGGCATTGGAAAGTTTGTAAGTACACCAGAAGTATATTTAAATAACACTTGCCTGATGGCTGCTATTCTTGGCTGCTAGGCAATACATGATGTGCTCTGTGCGTGAACTCGCCAGAGTCTTTTCTTCTGCAGAGTTGTACAGGGTGTGAGGCGCTGTGAGGCGGGTGTGGGGATACTAACAAGCCCCCGGCTGAGCGCCGCTACGTTGGAATTTACTCCGGTGGACGAGAGGGTTGCCTGACTACGCCTGCTGGTTGTGGGGGTTAGAGCTCTGACTGTTGTTTGTGCATATGCACCAAACAGGAGGTCGGGGTATTCAGCCTTCTTGGAGACCTTGAATGGAGTCCTTCATGGGGCTCCAGTTGGGGACACCGTAGTTCTGCTGGGGGACTTCAACGCACACATGGGCAATGATGGAGATTCATGGAGAGGCATGATTGGGAGGAACGGCCTCCCTGATCTAAACCTGAGTAGTTGTTTGTTGTTGGACGTCTGTGCTAGTCATGGAGTGTCTATATCAAACATCATGTTTGAACATAGGGATGTTCATAAGTGTACTTGGTACCAGAGCACCCTAGGCCAAAGGACAATTATCAAGTTTGTAATAATTTCATCTGATCTGAGGCCATATGTTTTGGACACTCGGGTGAAGAGAGGGGCGGAGCTGTCAACCATTCACCATCTGGTGGTGAGTTGGGTCAGGTTGTGGGGGAAGACTAAACAGACCTGGTAAGCCCAAACGGGTAGTGCGGGTAAATTGGGAACGTCTGGAGGAGGCCCCTGTCAGACAGACTTTCAACTCACACCTCCGGCAAAGCTTTTCGTGCATCCCTGTGGTGGCTGGGGACATTGAACCAGAGTGGACAATGTTCAAAACTTCCATTGCTGAAGCTGTTGCAGGAAGCTGTGGTCTTACAGTCCGACTGAAGAAGGAGTCTTCCCAGGATATGTTATCCCAGAGGACTCTGGAGGCAGTTGCAGAAGAAGACATGGAGAAGGACTTTCGGTCGGCACCAAGGTGGTTCTGGAGGGGGAAGCGGGGGAACTGTCCAAGCCAGGCAGTATGTTGAGATTTCGGCCTCTGAAAGGTTCATACTTTGTCTTACCCAGATAGCAGAGAGCTGGCAGGCTGCTGGCGGACCAGCAACTGCATAGATGCTGGCGGCAGAGTGGTCTAAAAAAAAAGAACTTAAATATGATCCATACATATTTAATAACTGAATTCAATTTTTTTAGCATTAGTAAGGTGTCCAATATCATAACCAATCTATTTTGAGAAATGTGTTTACAATTGAGCTGACCACCAACAGTGTATTTACAAATCTTATCAGCGGTCTGAAACAGGTGTAGGCTGATGCTCTTGCTTATATTGCCTACCCTTTTTAACACCTCTAATTTTATACAATAAAAATAAATAGAATTTAGTGTTTTACATCAATATGTTATAACAAACAAAAATAAACAAATTAAAAAAACTATAGAATTGCGTATTCAATACAGTTGAACAATCCAAATGACAACAACCACAGCTAGCTCATATCACTCTTTAAATGGATTCATAGAGTTTCAGTACATTATTTTTTTATAATTTTTTTCAACTTACTAAGTGTCCCACATACTTTTAATTCCTCATGACAGTTGTTCCATAGGTTTACACATTTAACTGAAATACAATGGTATTTTGCATTGGTCCTAACTTAAATCTTTCTGAACATGCAAGTTCCCCATAAGTCATGTTGACATGCTCTTGCTGTAAGCAACCTTTAAGCAACCTTTGGATACCTTCTGGTAATTTGTGATTTTTTTAGTTCTACTAATTATTTATACTTTAGAGCCTTGAGATCAATAAAAAGGGAGTTTGTTGGCTCCCTATAGATGTTTTTCTTTATTATTCGTATGGCTCTCTTTTGATGCACAATGATTGGATTGTGTAACGGTTTATACAACGAAGGAGACAAGTGCAGTAGACAGGAGTTTTATTCTTTCCAACGGACAAGGTGAGTACCTTTTCTTGATTAACAAAAACAAGCGCCCTAACAACGGTTACAATAGCTAATAACTGACAAGTGTAACATCCGGCCCATGAAGGGCCGGGAATGGACTTCCTTTTCCGTTATTCTTTAGTGTCTCTTTAGTGTCTTTCGTGCCTTCCCTTGTTGTTCAATGTATCCTGTTGCATGTTTCCCCTGTGGTGTCGCGTTATGCTTATATATTTATAGTTACTCCTGTTTGCCCCTCGCGGCAGTTTTGATTTCTAAACTAAGTGTTTGTGAATAAACGCTATTGATTTATTGCAACTCCTTCGCGCCTGTCTCATAATATCCTACGACGGAGAACTGTGACAACAAGGGAATGAAAACTGGTACAGGCTTAAATACCCTAACAAGGGAGTACTGAAATCAAGGGAACTCATGGCACCTGTCGTGTGTAATGACCATAGAGTAATCTAGAGGCACCGATATCCTCAAAAGCCCAACACACAAAAGTTGACATCTACCAGTATCAAACAATAGAACAGAAAAGATGCTATAACTAAACATCAATATTCAGGAGATGGTGATCTCCGCTGCGTTGTGGCATCGGGGCAGATGCCACAGATTGGTGTTTGTTTTATATGCATTTCCCCATACGTCCACACAATAAGTAATGTATGGAAACACAAGGAAACAATACAAAGTATATAATGATTTCTCATTAAGAAAATCTTTGACTTTATATAATATTGCAATTGACTTTGAAATCTTCTTCATCATATAGGATATATGGGGCTTCCAATTTCAGTTATTGTCTATAATCACTCGAATAAATTTAATGGCCAACACCCTTTCTATTTCACCTTCATTAATCATACATTTTTTTGTTTTATTTGTGAAGCGATTACCAAATACAATAAATTTGTTTTACTTAAATTCAATGTCAATTTATTTGAATCAAACCAATTTTTTATCAGTACTATTTGTTTTTCCATTGTATCCAAAATTTGTAACAACAACAAAGCCTTGGAAAACCCCACATGTTACCTCCGATAATTGTGACATGCAATGATGTATTTGGACATATTGCGGCCTTTTCTCTAAGTAACTACTTATCCAAGAGTGAGCTACCCCTCTAACTCCATATCTTTTTAGTTTCTCTGATATGATGCCATGGTCAACAGTATCAAATGCTTTTTTTTAAGATCTAAAAATACTCAGACTGTATATTCTTTATTTTCTTTTGCATTTGATATGTTCTCTACAAATTCTATTAATGCATGTGAGGTTGTTCTGTTACTTCTAAACCCATGTTGTTGATTGCTTAATATATTATGTTTTATAACAAAATCATTGGTAGTATGATAGCAAAATGGAAAAAGTGCACATCTTTTAAATATAATATTTTAGTGTGAGATTTGTGGAATGATGCTCACTGCTATATTAAAGATGTCAAATATCACCATGCCAGGGAAGGTATTATTGAAGATGTTAGCCACAGTGTTCTCAACCCCCAAAGCAATGTGAAGCAGCAATATAACCGGGCTCATTGCTTTACACATGTGGTGGAGCCTCCACAGGTCCTCTGGTGGTCTTAGATTTGACCTGGCCAAATGCTGTGCAGTCATTGTTGTGACTGCAATGCTACACAGCATTGCTCTATGACCTGGGGCAGCCATAGCCAAGGAGGAGGAGGAGGAGGACGATGAGGATGAAGACGGTGGAGCTGAGTATGAAGGGTCTGTCCATTAGGACAATTTCAGTACCATGCAGGGTTTCAGACCTGTCAATGGTTGATTTTGTACACTATCTTAATTACAGTATGTGTTGTTGTAAGTACATTGTTCTTACTACTCAGTTGACCAAATGCATTTTGTTACACTTACCTTCAATCATCACTGTATCATTGGCCCTCATTTATGAAACGTGCGTACGACCTAAAACAGGCGTACGACGGGCGTACGGTGATTCCTACGAAAAGCAAGGGATTTATCAATTTGAACGTGATCGTAGGCTGCTATAAAATCTCACGTCTGGTCTGACTTCGTGTACGCAAATTCTATAGTGTGAGCGGTGTTCATGGTATAACCATGTTCAGTGAATTGTTGAACCAGCGATCATTGATAAATGCGTCTGCATAGCAACTACCCCATATTGCAAATTACATTTCAGAATTACGAATTAATTATATACATCACATTGCTATTAAGTGGTTTAT